>APFE030456025.1:0-28518 GCA_000404065.3 Pinus taeda | reverse complement strand
AGATATTGCATTAGTTTATATATATAATATTATATATATATAGTTTTGGGATATTGATCATATTCTTATTCATTATAACTTTAATAGTAATGATTAGTTTAATTTAATATTTATGTGGATGGACCCAAATTTAATAAATCAAATTATTTAAAAAGTACACAAAAAGAAAAAGAACCCATCTAAAGCATTTCAAAAAGAAAAAGATGAACCTAGCTACATCATGATTGTCTTCCAAAAGAAAAGAAATAAAAATAGAAAACAAGAGATAAAGAGATATAAATATATAAGAGTAAAGTTAATTAAAGACATTTTGTAAGGAAGAATGGAAAAGTGATTTCTCTTAACATTTGAATTCAATAACAAGTGACTATTGTGTTTTAATGAATCTATATTATGAAAAAACCTTGTACTTTGGATTATAAATGAGATTTATTGTTACTTATTTTTTTTAAATTTAACTAAAATGATGTGATGGAGTTGGATTGGGGGTATGTAACATTTTCCAAACAATTATTTCTTATGGTTGTAGTCTAAACATTATATGAATTTGGTTTTTGCTAGTGATTCAAAATAACGACGAAAATCTTGCCTAGAATCTAGAAAGAATCATTTTGGATTGATGGAATTGTAAGTATTAATAATTAACCATGAAAAATCAAGGTGCAATAGGAGTATTCGATGATCCATATGTAGAAATTAGGTTGTAGATTTGTAACTGCTCATGAAGTTTTAATCAAAATCACAAGACACAAACCTACATTATTGCTCTGCGGACATTAATTCACAATTTAGAACAAAAATCTTAGACATGCAAGAAGAAATAACACACATGCAACAAGTATTTTTATCTGGGGAAACAATCTACTAAAAATGCCAATGCTTGCTTGGATTAGTCAAATGAATAGAGATGTATTACAATTGCTTTGCTCAACTGAGCTCACCTTGCAAGTGTACAACCTATCTCTCTGCTCACTGAAGGCCTTTGACCTAGAATCAGTCAAATTTTGCCTCAGTTTGAGCTCCTATTTCCTTGCATTGTTCCTTGAGGAATTAACCCCTATTATTTAGGACATTCCTCTAATTGAATTGTGTAATTCCTTAGGATAGTCATCTAACTGCATGCAACACATGTACACACAAGGCTAGTTTACAACTAATGTTACACTACCTTGGAATCTCCACCTTAACTGGGTAACTCAAATACTTTGTATGCACTAGCTATTTTCAGCTAATTGATAAGTTAACTAGATCATCACTGAGTTTGACTAAAGTCCCACTGCTTAACTAACCTTCCACTAGTTCCTCCAAAATTTGGAACTATTTTAACTGAAAACAACATGCGATAATTGACCTTGATTGTTACAAATTATAAATCACACATGAAAAACTAAACTCTAACTTCTCCAACTTGAATTTACTGAGTAAACTGGGTGACAAAATCCATGTCACACAAGTTAACATCATCCAGGTTGTCTGTTGATGTGGAAATTCAAATTTTCTTAATTTAATCAAGGCAAAAATCAAATTGAGAATTTCTTGTTGCAAGTTTCAACACTCCCTCTCGGCAAGAAAGGGATTCCTATCCTGCACCTGTGGAACTCGAACTTCCCTCTTGATAAGGCCTTTGTCAAAATATCAACATCTTGTTCCTTTGTTGGAATGTACTGCAATAAAATTATCTACATCTACACATAGTCCCATAAATGGTGATACTGGATATCTATATGCTTGGAATGGTCGTGAAAAATAGGATTTTTAGAGAGCTTGATGCAACTCTTATTATCACAATAGATCATATTTTGATCCATCATCTAACCAAAAAATTCAACAAGTATCCTTCTCATCTAGATCGCCTCACATGCTACTTGAATAAAAGTCATGTATTTTGCTTCTACCGAGCTGAATGCCATAGATGTTTGCTTCCTACTGTACCAAGAAACTGATGTGGACCCAACACTAAAAAATCCACCCAATGTACTCTTTCGGTTTGATGGACTCCCCGCCCAATCTGCGTCTGTGAAGCCACATAGATTCACTCCCTGTGTCTGTTTATACCATATTCCAAACTGGGTAGTGCCTCTGAGGTACTGTAGAACATGCTTAGTTTCCCTCCAAAATAACTTGGTTGGCCTAACCATAGCTTGACTCAATTGGTTGAATGCATAGCACATATCTAGTCGCGTGTTCACAAGATACATTAGTGAACCCACCAACTACAAATAAATAGTAGCATCCACTTCATCACTTGAAGTGGCATCCTCTTTCCTTTGGTTGGTCGCTAGAGGTGTCTCCATGGGTTTGCAGTTGTCCATGCAGAACCTCTGAAATATCTCGTTGACATACTTTCCATAAGAGACAAACAGGTCCCCATCACTTTTCCATACTTCCAATCTGAGGAACTAGTGCATCAGACCCATGTCCTTCATTTCAAACTCTCTTACAAGGTCCTCCTTACAAGATCTGATTAGCTACTCATCACCAATTAAAATCAATTCATCAACATATAAGACAATAATCAACAATTTACCTTCTACCAAGATATGATATAGGTTTGCATCCACTTCCCTTTTAGTGAAGCCCAAACCGACGAGATATCTATCGATCATGGTGCACCAAGCACAGGGTGCTTGCTTAAGACCATACAACTTTCGCTTGAGTCTGCACACATGAGACTCTTGATCAAAAGTCTCGAAGCCTTCTAGTTGCTTGATATACATCTCATCCTTAATACATCCATTTAGGAATGTTGTTTTCACATCCATTAGGTGGATCTTCCACCTCATCTGTGCATCCAAAACAAGAATTGATCTAATGGATGAGTACCTTGCCATAGTAGCAAAGGTCTCCCCCATAGTCAATCCCCTCAACTTGAGAGTACCCCTTGGCCACAAATTTGGCCTTATAATTTTATATGATTATGTCTGTTGCATGATCTACCTTGAAGATCTATCTCAAACCCACAATTGATTTATTTGTTGGTCTTGGGACCACTTTCCAAATGCCATTCTTTACAATGTATTTGTATTCCTCCACCATTACATCAACCCACACAGGTTTCTCTACTACTTCCTCGAAAGAGGATGGATCATTCTCTACAAGCTTAGTCATTAGAGCCATGTAGCTAGTGTCCTGATCTGGTGACCTTCTTTGCCTGCACTGATTTGAAGGAGCACCCACATTCTCCCTCACATCTTGCACAAGTCTCTCAGCTTCCCTAGTCCCTTTTCTGCCTTCTCTGGATAGTTTTTATTTATTGGTTGTCTCCACTCTTTGCTCCTCAATTTTTGGTTTCTCCACAACTTCTTTAGGTTCCTCCTTTGTAGCTAAAAGCTCCTCTTCTAGTGGGATCTAAAGCTCCCTCTCAAGAGAGCATGGCATCGCTTTTTCTTCATCAAATTTTATATCCCTTTGCACAATTGTCATTATGAGGAATGGAAACTACACATGGTATTTGTGGGAAGTTTCTGTGTAACCCACAAATGCCCCCAATTATGCTTCCAACTCTAGCTTCTTCCTTAATTCTTTGGAGACATGACAGTAAATAGAGGCTCCAAAAATCCTGAACTATGACACATCCGACTTTCTCCCCAAGAAAGCCTCCTCTGGTGTAATCATGCCAAGAATTTGATGAGGGCTCTAGTTCTGTGAATAGACTATTATGTTGCATGCCTCATCCCACAAATGCAAAGGTAGGCATTGATCATGCAACATCGCTCTCGTTTCTCCCATAATGTTATAGTTCTTTCTCTCAGCCACCCCATTATGTTGTGTGTTGTGGGGTGTTGTTAATTCTCATTGAATGCCTTCTTTTGCACATAAATTTTTAAATTCATTCGACATGTACTCACCTCTATTATCGCTCATGATAACCTTCACCTTCTTTCCCATTTCTTTCTCAACCAGTGCCTTGAATTCTATGAACTTCGAGAATGTGTCATTCTTCTTTCGCACGAAGAAGATCCAACACTTTCGTGGGAAGTCATCAATAAAAATGACAAAAGATTTGTGCCTAGAAGGGGAGGCTATTGAGAAAGGTCCATAGACATCAGAGTGGATCATTTCAACAACTACATGTGTTTTCATGTCCCAATCATGGAATGCAGATTTTGTGTAATTCCCCAAGGTACATCCTTTGCATACATCATGTTGCTCAAGTGCTCCTTTGGGGAGGCCTATGGTTATTTCTTTCATGATCTTCTAAACGCCATGATGCAAATGGCCAAGTCTTATATGCCAAATTTCACCTACATCGTGGCTTTTCACCTTCACTACCTTTGTGCTCAATGCAGCACAATCCTGCACATCTAGCTTGTATAGGTTCTTCAAATGAACCTCGATCTACTTCACCTGTACCATGGCTATGTGTCTCAGGAATGCCTCTCTTTTGTTGAATATCACATTAAACCACGGTCTTCCAAAACTGCAATAGAGATAAGATTTTTCTTTAGGCCTAGAATGAACATGAAATCCTTAAACTTGAGGGGGGAGCCTGATTCCCTCTGAAAGGTGACTGCACCATTCCCGCTTGTGCTATACCTCTTGTCATCCCCCATATTGAAAAATATTTTTCTTCCAGGCGACTAAAAAAGTATCTATTCCTTATCATGTGGAACGATGCACCTGAGTCTAAGTACCATATGCTCCCCATCACTATGTTGGCCATGCATGTAATGAGGGTAAATTCAAGCTCTAACTGTGAAGCCAAAGCTTCAGCTAGTGCTCCTCCTAAGGTCTTCTTTCTTGTCTTCTTGTGTCGACATTTCGTGGCATAGTGCCTGAATTGATGACAATGGAAGCATTTAATTTTTACAAATATTTCTTCTTGCCCCCCTTGACTAGATTATAGTTTGGATTGGGATTTCTTCCCTTTTCCCTTCTTTGCCTTTCCATCCAATGCAAATTTTTCTTCATCCTCACCCTTGGATGAAGTCTCATCTCTGGTATTCTGCCTTATTTTTTCCTATATCAAATGATACCATAAGCGCTCCCAATTCAGTAGTTTCTCTCCCTCCCTTTCATCGAATATTGATAGTTATGCTAGCTCTTGATAAAGCCAAAAAGAGTTATGTTTAACAAGTATTCTTTAGGGACATTAACACCAACCCCGCCATGTTCATCACGAAACTTTGTAAACTTGTGTAGATATCGTGCAGATATTGTCGAATTGTGTCATTCTTCTGCATCTTAATACTTTGAAGCTTATCCTTGAGCACCAGATTCCTATGGTCACTACTATTCTCGAACAATTATGTGAGTGATTTCCACATTGTGATTTGAGTTTCTTTTCCATGGATATTTGAACAGTATGATTTCATACTCCCTCCAAGATTATTCTCCTCGCCTTGGCTACATCTTTCTTCCACTGAGCAAGGTTCTAGGCATCAGATGCTTGTGGTTTTGCAACATCTATCTTGACATATTTAAGCAATCCATTGCCATCCAATACTGAGTCCATGTGGTCCTTCCATGCAACAAAATTAGAGGTTCCTTCCAAGGCATACTCTAGCCTTAGTCCACTTAAGGCCATCTTTTCAACTCTAAAGAAATCCTCCTACACCGATCTTCAAATTCGAACCTTTGAGAAACAAATTCAAATTTCCTACTCTAATGTGAATCCAACTCTGATACCATGTAGAAATTAGGTTGTATATTTGCAACTGCTCATGAATTTTTAATCAAAATTAGGAGACGCAAACCTACACTACTAGTCTGTGGACATTAATTCACAATTTAGAACAAAAATCTCAGACATGTAAGAAGAAATAACACACATGCAACAAGTATTTTATCTGGGGAAAGAAATTTGCTAAAAACCCCAATGCTTTCTTTCATTAATCAAATGAATAGAGATGTATTACAATTTCTTTTCTCAACTAAGCTCACCCTGCAAGTGCACAACCTATCTCTCTGCTCACTAAATGCCTCTAACCTAGATTTAGTCAAATTTTTCCTCGGCTTGATATCCTATTTCCTTGTGTTTTTCCTTGAGTAATTAGCCCCTACTATTTAGGAAATTCCTCTAATTGAATTTCACAATTTCTTAGGTTGATCATCTGACTACATGCAACACTCGTACACTCAAGACTAGTCTATGACTGATGTTACATTGCCTTGGAATATCCACCTCAACTAGGTAACTTAAATTCTTTGCATGCACTAGCTATTTTGGGTTGATTGATCAACTAACTGGATGATCACTAAGTTTGATTGAAGTCCCACTTCTTAACTAACCTTCCACTAGTTCCTCCAAAAGTTGGAACTGGTTTAACTGAAAACAATCTGAGATAACTAACCTTGATTGCTACAAATTATTAATCACACATTCAGAACTGAACTCTAACTCCTCCCACTCAAATTTATTGAGTAAACTGGGGGACACAGGCCATGCCACATAAGTTAACATCATCCAAGTTGTCTATTGATGAGGAAATTCAAATTTTCTCAATTTAATCAAGGCAAAATACAAATTGAGAATTTCTTGCTGCAATTTTCAACACTATAAACTGTCATGGATATTCCATTGGACAATCCATCATAATAAATCTACTAAAATTTTAGAATATCCAAAATATACACTATGCCAATTTATTTCTCCTTAAATTTATGAATATGTTAATTATCGTTTATTGCGTATGCATGAAAATTATAATTATGCAGAAAATAGGGAACAGTGAAATAAAAATTAAAAACAACAAATTAACACAATATATAACTTGGGAAATCCTTTTAGGGAGAACCGTAGCTAGAAGCTGATGTTTCTTTGTTCTCATTCTTTGAATGGAAAATGTGTGCAAGGACAAAGAAGTAAGGCATGTGGCAAGCAACAAATTTTAATGGAAGTTAAGGCATCTATAGCTTTTAAACTGACACAAATGAACATCTACAGTCATACATAGTAAGTGAAGGAAACAGGAGCAGTATGACAAGATTTCCAAGTAATCAAGTATTATGTAAAACTTAAAACGACATGATAAGAACCCAAAAAAGCCATGACATGAATCTCAGGTACATAAATAGAGTAGCTACAAATTTTCTACTAAAGGATTAAAATATTACAAAAGGTCAGTTCTTCACATTCTTCATCAACCCTTCTCAAAGTCAAAACCCCATTTATTTATAGATAAAATATCTCTTTACATATCTTGCCACCTGAGCCAAATTCGATCCACTATTCTAGAGACCTATTCCTACTTTTCTTCTAACTAACAGTGTCCTCATAGGGATTTTCTATTTTACAATAGTTGGAACTCAACTAGGACTCTACTAGCTTTAAAACCATAACCACTTTTTGCTGATGTAGATAACTGAAGCCAACTACATGCTAGATTTGCTGGTATCATTAAATCTTCAAACTGTTGATAGACATCAATTTAATTTCCCTTTTTGTTGACTGCCTTGATGAGCTGGCTAATTTGTAGATGTGGCTATTTGCTGACTTGGCAGGCTGAAAAATAGGAATTTATCATGATGACATGGACACCCTTTATCAATTGAAATCCACTTGGAGCTTGTACATCTGATATAAAAAAAAATTCAAAAAGGAAAAAAAAAACAGAGTTTTTTCATGATTTCGTAGCAAAACAATGTTTTCAGCGGTTTCATAGCAAACTTTGGTAGCGACTTTGAAAAACACTCCTATGCTACCTTTCTCTTCCATCTGTTGGTTCTGAAGTATTTGTTGATGTTTATGAGTTAAACATAGGCCTTTAGAAAGACCTTTGTTGAACTTTAGACCATCCTTAACCCCCATGGAATGCTACAACAGTTTCGTAGCAAAAATTCAACTTCACTATGGGCAGTTGCTACAAAAGTTCCAAAATTTCGAATTTTTCAAGTTTCCATGATTTAAATGCCTCCTTATGACTTCTAATATCATGTTGACTATACATATGGTTGAGTTAACTCAAATAGGTATAATAAAGACAAAAATTGAAGAGTTTGCCATATCATGGAGTAACACTCACTTCAGCAACAATCTTGAGGTTTCTCTTCTTAAGTTCAGCCTGGATCATTTCAATTTGAGTTTCTAGTGTTGTAACTTGTCCTTGTAGGATTTTCCTATCTACCTGTAACCAACTATTTCTTGTATACATATGTTCTAGCATCCTATGTAAAGGTAGAGTCCTTTTTATCATCTTCTTAGACTTGTCAGTGATTTCATCATAAAAATATATTTGCTTTAATACTTCATTTTGGTATTCATCAAACTCTAGTTTGGTCTTGATCACTTCTTGTCTGGCCTCCCTTAACTGTTCTTGTAGGACTTCTATTTCACTTTTTTCTTGAACAACCTCCCTACCTTTATTTTTCTTTGATGGTTTCTTTGATAACTCAGTTTTGCTCAATGGTGCTTCAGGTATCTTCTCAACTTGCTACATTGATATTGTGATAGGTTTCCTTGGCCTGAAAATGAAACCCTGTTCTTCTTGAGTAAAATATAATTTCTTTTCTCTCTTACTTTTCTTCTTAGTTTCAGTTGGGGTCACTTCTAGAGGCTGCTCAACTGGGATTTCTTCAATGTCTATAGCTTCTAAGATGTCAATCAATGTGCCCTTATTTTCACTTTGTTCTTGTTATTTATTCTATCTTCTGGTCATTCTCCTATTCTTACGTGTAGAAGCTTCAATTATAAGTTGCTGCTCTGTCACTGACTGATGTCCTTCTCTAGGTTGTTGCCCTGTTCTAGGGGTTGCAGATTTGGATTTTGGAGTTTTTCTAGAGGGGGTAGCAACACCTAGTTCATATCCACTTAGGAACAAGAAGGTAAGCCAATCCTTGTTTAATATATTTACCTCTTCAAAACTAACAATTTTATAATACCATGATGAAAAATAGAGGTAATATTTGCATCTATTTTTTCTTGCACATTGTCAGCCATCTTTCCTAAACTTTTGAAGAGATAAAAAGGAATATCTAAGGATTGTTTACTTGTAAAGTGAAGCAACAACCTAAAGTGGTATTGGTAGTCCATATGGAACCTTCCCTCACATGTAAAATACTTTTGAATAACCATCAAAAACTTGGAATAATGTTCTTTAAGACAAGTTATGGGGATGCCCATTGTCATATCAATCCCTTGATGTTCTTCCTTCGAGAATTCATCCAATTTTGCAGCTGGAACTTTTGAACTTTAAACCATGTTTCCCCTGACCTTGGGATTTTAGTAGCATGAGCAATGGTGTCTAGAGAGACTTTCAAACTTAGGATGCCCACCTTCGTGCCAACCCCTACGAAATTGAGAGCGAAGTCCTTGGTGATTTGCACATGAAAACCCTGCAATTTTTTACAAAATTGAAAACATCCCACGCTGGCAAATGATTGTATAAAATATGGGTCTTCTTCAAGCAATTTCATGTTTGTGGGCTCATAACGCACTATAGCCCCTCCTTTGTAGTGTTTTCTGGTGTCCATGCTTGCTAACACATCGAGAGTTGCTTGTGAGCTGCTTCCTTTTCACCTGAAAACCAAATTTATAACACCTAGACCTCACCTAGACCACGACTAACTTGTTTTGACAACACAAACTCTAATGTATGACAACACTTGTGAACCTTTTGGATATGAATAGATGGTATAAAGGGAAAGGGAGAGGTAAAAGTGAATAAAAAGGAATGGAGGACACACGAATCAAAAGGCATAACGACTTAGTACATTCGACATCACTAACAATCATTTTCAACAAAACTGTTATACAACAACAAACTTTCTTAGCAAGACAACTGTCAAAGAGGACCGTTTTGCTACGGAAGTGTCAAGGACTTTCGTAGCAAATTTTGGGTTTGCGTAATTGTGTTTGTTGCGAAAGTTTGTAAAAGTGTCAGACCAACCTAATATGAAATAATGACTTCAAAAATTGATGGAGTGGTGACCTTTTCTTGTTATGATGACCCTATTAAACATTGAATGGACTCTATAATAGGTGTCACATGAACCTAGACATAAAAAGCCTATCTATAGTGACCAATCAAACTAAAAAAATTATTTAGGGTTATCATACATAACATAATGCAACACCCTAAAAGAATTTTTTAGGTGGTTTTTATGTCCATTTTTTAGTTTTTTTCAACCCATGGTTTTGTTGAAAATGATTTTGTGGTGCATGGTGGTTTTTCCCGTGGTTTTCTAGTTTCGGTAATGAAACTACAATTCGGTTAGTAGTTCATATTATGTAGGATACATATTATATATATATAATGTACACAAAATATAATAATAATATAATAAATAAAATAAAAAACTTGTTGGTTTTCTCAGTTTTGAGTTTCTAATTTAAAAACTCTCTGTAAATTTGTATGTGCCATTATAGCTTTTTATTTATTAAGAATCTATTTGCGGAAATTAATTGTACATGGTTAAAAATTACATGCTACAGTGCTCAAACCCTCTTTGTTTTCTCTTTCCCTATCCACTCTGAGTTATTTTTCTCATCTATGGAACAAAATGAACTCAAATAGAATGGAACACCTCTTCCTCCTAGTGGCATGGTTATTACACATCCCAATAGGCTACTAGTGGTTAGGTTTGACTCCTTCAACTCTTAACTAAAGTTAAAATATGGATTCTTCTAAATTATTCTTCGTCATGATGACATGGATATCCCCTTTTCCCTGAATAATAGGGGTTGACATGGCATCCTCTTGAATTATGGTGATCAAAACAGGAAGATCAACTTCTGAGTGGAATAATTTTTTCTTGTGGACTTTGATTGAGGTGATTATTGCGTTGTTTGAAATGTATTGAAATACGTAGAATAGAGCTAAAATGTGTTGCACTTAACCAACAAATATTTACCACTAAAAAATGGTATTTGATGTCTTAAACTACTTTGGGAAGGTTTCAGCAGCTCACCAAACTAGGACTTGTTAGTAAAAATTGTCGTGTGAGTTGATTCCTCCAATTTTTCCACTCCAAAATCATCATGATGGATGAAAAAAAAATAATGATCCAATATGGATCATTCCTCTCCATTTTGGGAGGCTATGGGGAGGCTTTTTATCCCCAAAATCTTCTACTGAATGAGGTGAGTATATTTTTCCTCCACCTTCTTTCAAATGTACCATTTAGCTTCTCCTAGAAGTTGTCCTTTCAATCCAATTTCTCGAATGTCATGTTTCCCATGTCTTGTAGTTATGGACCTCTTCTACAAAATGGTATCCTCTATCAACTCTACCTAATCATCTAGTTCCAAATCCTCTACATAAGGGAGGACATGTTCCTCTTCTTATTCTAGCATGGAAGGCTCATAGAGTTTTAGATTTGCTCCATTCACCACTAAGAAAAGGCACATGTATGGGGGTAGATTAAGCCTATAAGAGTTATCTCCCATATTTTTCCAGTATCTCAAAGGGACCATATTGCAGATCCTTGATCTTCTTACCAAGACCCTATAGCCTCTTCTTGTTCAAATGTAACCATACTTTGTTTCCTACCTTGAAGGACTTCTTTGCTCTGTGCTAATCATGTCTGACCTTATATTTTTCATGTGACTTATAAAGTGTATCCTATACATGTATATGGATTTTCTTGATATTTTCCACAAATTTTTCTACCCTTAAGGCATCCCCTGTAAGATACTCCCTCACTCCTCGTTGTTTCCCATATAGAATATCCAAAGGTGAAGGTGGAAAATACCCAAAAGAAGTTTTAAATAGGGACTTACCAATAGAAGTGTAGACTATTTTTCTATAAGAGCGTTGTATATATACAAGATTTTCATCCCAAGTGTTTGCATGCTTGTAATTGTATCCTCTCAAAAGTTGCACCAAAGTCCTATTGACTATTTTATTTTCCCATTTGTTTGTGGATGTAATTTTGTAGAGCTCTTTAACCTCATGTCCATCTTCTCACACAATGTAGTCCAAAATGCAAAGATAAATCTTGTGTCGTTCTTTGAAATGATGCTCCTTGGTATCCCAAAGTGCACCCAAATCTATCCAAAGAACAAGTTCATTTCTTCTTCCCCATTGATGGTCTTTTTACAGGGAATCATAATGCACATTTTGTTGAACTTATTAACTACCACGAATGGGTAGTCATGTCCCTTCCTGGTTGTTGGTAAACCTCCCACAAAGTCCATGCAAATGATTTCTCAAGGATGAGTGGGTCAAGGGAAATTTTAGCGACTAATATTTGCAAGTGAGCTAATTTTCCATGTTTTTTTCAAAAAAGATATTCGTCAATTTCCATTTATTCTAAAAATAATTTGTGCAAAATTTATAGTATACAATTATTTTACTTTAAAATTCACAATTTTTTTATACAGAATATATATAAAATTATTGGAAATTTGCATATTATTACAAAAATATCACCAAACATTTTAAAATTTGCTTATTAGGGGCTAGTAAGATTCGCCAAGTTTTCTAAACTTTAAGATAATTTTTCATCCTTAAAACTTTCCTTGGAGTGGGTATAGGGAAGGGATGATATATACCATGTTTCATGTTACTATGCTTTCTAGTAAACAAAGCGTGCATCCTCTTATGAAGCTAGCTACCTATTCTTGCATCTTGGGACAATAGACAAGCCTCTGCAAGTTGGCCATTGTCTTCCCTACACCAAAGTTCTCTACAACCTTGGAGGTGTGAGCCTCTATAATTAGCTACAATTTCTCACCTTTAGAAACACATAACTTATCCAACATGTAGAGTAACCTATCCTGGAGATGGTATTCAATTATGTTGTCACTGTCATGCACATGACTTTAGCTCTACAATTGCTAAAACATATCCTTGAAGTCCTCATCCTTTAAATACGTCTCTCTATATGCATCATGAGTGAATGACTCCATGTGCATAATAGTTCCCAAAGATGTGATCGTTGATGTGGGTGGCCTCGAAAGCATGTCAACCAACTTGTTTGTGATTTCCTTCTTATACTTGATCACTAAATGAAACTGTTGTAAAAATCCATCCACTTGTAATGGTTGATCTTTTGTAGCTTACTCTAGGCCTACATGTATTGTAGTGGTTGGTGATATGTGTGGGTTACTATCTCGTTTCCCATCATATATGCTTTCCACTTTTTCATAGCTTGTACTAGGGCATAAATCTCCTTTTTGTAAGTAGGGTATTTGAGAACATCCCCATGAAATACTTCAAAATGGTAGCATACAAGCCTTCCTCCTTGCATCAAGGTTGCTCCTATAGAACACCCACTTGCATTTGTCTCCACTTCGAAGAGTTGTTGCAAGTTCGGTAATGCCAGAATCAATGTTTGACTAAACTTTTTCTTTAACTCTTCAAAGGCCCTCTACTAACCCTCTCCCCACTATTGCAACTTGTTCTTATGACGTGGAGTGGTGATGATATTCTAAAAAGAAGTCTATGAATTCCTCAAGTACTCTGTTTCCCCAATGAAAATCCTAAACTCAGAAGCATTAATAGGAACTAGACACTTCATGAAGGCCTCCATCTTAGCAGGATCTATCTTGAACTCTCCTCCACCTATATCATACCCCAAATACACCAATTACTATTGTGCAAACTCACACATATTGATATTTGACAATAATTTGTGCTTCTTTAATGTCTCTAGCACCTACATCAAATGTGATATGTGCTCCTCCAAGGTAGCTTTGTATACTAGTATATCATCCAAAGAGGCAATAACAAATGAACCTATAAAAGGGTGCAATATATCATTCATAAACCTCATAAATGTAGTTGGTGCATTGCATAGGCAAAATGTCATGACTAACCACTTATACAAGCCTTGCCTAGTTTTGGAAGTGATCTTTCAAGTATCTTCTTCTTTGACTCAAACCTAGTGATATCTAAACTTTGAGTCTAGATTGATGAATTATTTTTCTTGTTGCAATTGATCCTGTAGATCATCTATCCTAGGTAGGGGGTACATGATATTGAGTGTAATTTTCTTCAACACCATGTAATTGATAAACATCTGCTAAGTCCCATCCTTCTTTGATACAATGATTATGGGTGACCCGCATGGTGAGGTACTTGGTTGAATTACACCCTATTCTAGTAGCTATTGCAATTGCTTCTTCACCTCATTTGCTGCTATAATGGACTACTTGTATAGCCCAATATTTGGCAATGGGGAGTCCAACAATTAGTGAATCATGTGCTTCACTTCCCTCTTGGGTGGTAGCCCCTTATGTTATTAGAACATATCCTTGTATGTCTATATCAACTCTTATAGTTGTTGTTTATGTTTCTTAGTACACCCCTCCAGAGTGACTTTGCTCTTATAAACTCTTCTATAGATTGGCTTTCTCTTAAAAGTGGTAAAACATACTTCTTGCTAGAACTAGTCATTTTCTTGGCTTGGTTGGCTCTTACTAGTGAAATTGCCCCTATGAAAATTGATGGTGAAGGATTTTTCATCCTTGATGAGAATTATTGGTTAGATCTTCACATGAAGAATGCATCTCACATGTACATCTAGGGACTTCCAAATAGCACTCCACATACATCAAGGAGAAATATATCTAGTTCTACATCATCTTATTTTGCATTGTTTTGTTACCTTTATCTTTGCATCCCTATTTACCCATCCCAAGGATATGGGCTTGGATGATAAAAAACTTCTAATCCCAATTTCTTGAACATTTCTACTATAATGATATTTTTCATATGATCCTCAGTTGAATAAAGAATCAATCTTTGTCTGCTTGACCTATATCTTTATATGGAAGAGTCTAGTCTTTTCATTCTCTTCCTGATGGTGGGGGATACTCAGATTCACCTCCTTCTACATTTATGCATATACAATATTCTCATCCATGTCCAAGTTACTTTCAATATGTTTACTAGAATAAGTGGCCATGAGATTCTTCTTCTTAGAATTTTTCTTTTTGTTCTTTAGGTTGAGCTATGGATGCAACTTCCATCACTTCTCCTCTATACAATCGTTAATGTTAAAATGGTTGTTTGGATCTTTTCACGGGTGTGTTTTGGTTGATGTATTTTTTACCTTCCCCAATTTCCACTTCTTCTTCCCTTCCTTGGAAGCTTCCTGGTATCTTTTTTGCTTTGACCCACTTGATTTCCCTTTCTTCTAGCTTATGTTCTTCAAGTATTGTGCCTGTACACAAGCCCCGTCCATTGATCTAGGTTTTAACATCATCACTTACTTCCAAATATGGTTGTGCAAACCCCCCATATACTTGAGGAGTACATCTGGGTTCTTTGGGGAGATACCCAACATTATGGACATATTTATGAAGATTATGGTGTACTCTTATACACTCTGCCCCTACTTCTACTTGAAGTTAATGCCATTGGATCCACTGGTCCTTTACATACCCAATAGGATAAAAATGTGATTTTATGAGGGTTTTGAAATCATATGACTCGGTTACTAGAGGATCTCCCAGGTTAGGGCGTGGCCCTCTAATTTCATCCAAGCAAGTGAATAGACTTATTCTTTTTTTTTATATGATGAACATTAAAATAAAATTCTAATTTTTGCAACTAGTGATTTAGCTTAAGAGTGTTAATCTTACCTTGATATGGTTTGATGTCGACCTTCACTTCCATTTTGAATAGGGATTGTGAATGGTTCATGGAACTCAAACTAGGTTGTTCCTTTTTAGGTTCTTTCTTATATTTTCTCTCTAGTTCTTCTTGATCTATCAATTTCCCCTCTGACACGACCTCAACATTAGAAACTCCATCTTCTCTGACTAGCTCAAGTTTATTGGTCAAGGCCACCATGAGGAGGCTTACATTATGGTTTATATATGTGACTTGTGCTTCTAGTTGTGAAAACCTCTCCTCTACAAGATCTTGAGGGTTATTCACAAATTCGTCAAAAACGACTAGGCTTTCTGCCTTTCAACTTACCAGATCTAGATACCCTACAAATCCCCACAATATACCCAAAGAAACCTACTTTGATACCAATACGATTTGTAAAGTGTTTTGGGTATTCCACTAGACAAGCCATCACAACATATCAACTCAAATATATTAGAAAAATTGAAATCCACACTATGAGGGTATATTTGTCCTTAGATTTCTGGATGTATAAATTATTGTTTATTGCAAATTATAATTACGCAAAAACAGAGAGCAATGAAATAAAATTCACAAACCATAAATTAACACAAAATATAATTTGGGAAAACTAGTTGGAAGGTGAGGTTGCTTTGCTCTCATTCTCTAAATGGAAAATGGATGCAAGTATAAGAAGTGAGGCTTGTGGCCCATGGGCTGCTACAATGCTCAAACATTCTTTGTTTGCTTTCTCCCTATCCACTCTGGGTTACTCTGCTCATCTATGGAACAAAACGCACTTCAATAGAATGGAACATCTTTGCTTCCTAGTGGCTCAATTATAACACAACCAAGTAGCCTACTAGTGGTTAGGTTTGACTCCTTCAATTCTTAACTAGAGTCACAATATGGACTCTTCTAAAGTCTTCTTCATCATGGTCACATGTCTATCCATTTTCCATGAATAATGGAAGTTGATGTGGCATCCTCTCAAACTATGGTGGTCAAAATAGGGAGGTCAGCTTCTGAGTGGCATAACTTTTTCATATGGACTTTGATTGAGGTGATTCTTGTGTTGTTAGAGAGGTATTTGTGTGTAGAATAGCACTAAGAGGTGCTTACTGACAAAATCCCCCCTCCCCCCACCCCCCAAAAAAGAAAAGTGCCAATTGATACCTCAAATTGCTTTCATAAGGTTTCCAACTCCAATTCATCAAATTGGGACATGCCTATAAAAATGGTCATGTGAGTTTATTCCTCCACTTTTTCCATTTTGAAAGCATTAAGATGGATGGCAAACAATATAATTATCCAATCCGGGAGTTGAACTAATTTGACAAACAAATTATAAAACATTTATACTTCTTGATCTTTTATATATAGAAAGTAAACCTAAAACACAATGAAAATAATGTAGTAATCCCTTATATGTAATGACTAATTAAAAAACATGAATATTTGATTTGAATTGTTTGCTTGATGGTTGAGAGATGGGTTTTACACTTTCCTCACCTGAGTTCAAATCCCCAATACCAATTTTGACCCATTATGTTAAAGTTAGAAGGGTAGAATCCCCTCATGAGTGAAACCTACTCGCAAGTGTGTCTCCATATATCTTGGTTGTTGCTAAGCCATAAATTACTTACTAATTGATGTGTCTCCATATATCTTGATTTTTGCTAAGTTGTAAATTACTTGCTAAGTGCAAGTGTGTCTCCATATTCATCTTGGCTTTTGTTTAAGTCATAAATTACTTGCTAAGTATTATGTCTCCATATATATTGGTTTTCGCAAATCATAAATTACTTGTTAAATATTGTCTTACAAATCATTAACAACACAGGTGACTACTAGACTAAAGATTAAAATGATAACTAACTAAATTTAAACATAAACTTCATCTAAATAATCCTAATCAATTAGTAATTCCAAAAGAGAATATAAACCAAGTAAAGCAGTGGAATGATGAAAGAAGCTGCTTTGAAGTCAAGTGGAAGGGTAGGCTCTCAAATGAGGTGAAGAAAGTAAAGGGAAAATGACACTTTTGATTAAGAGGGGCCCTCATTTTATTTTATTTTATTTTATTCATGGTCTTTGACACGTGTACATATAAAGTGAAAGTGAGTGGGCCCTGTCCGTGCATTATCTAAGAGATCCTTCCTGGGTGTACCTCATTTCTTCTGCAAGCTACTTTAGTAAAGTCATGTGTCATACAGATAATGATTAAGATACGCTATGGTTATTCAATTGATCGGTCTCATCAAATATGGAAATGAAGATTTATGAATGTACCACAATGAGTTGCCACGTGGTGAGATTCGATTGCATGAGGGTGTATTTCTATATATAAGTGCTGTACAACTTACTTTCTCTACGTTTAGCCTCGTTTGAGGAACATTTTGTTTATGTTTTTAATTATTTCCATTATTCATGTAATTTGGTAGGTTTGCTTTTTAAATATTTATATTTAATAAAGAACTATTATATATTCTAAGTTCAACATTATATGAAGCTTTTGTCTTACGATTTCATTATTAGGATGAATAAATGATGGGTTCATTGAAAGATTAAAAGAGTAGTGGGTGTTATTTTTTAAAATTAAAGCTAAATTAGTGAAATAAATAAAGATGAATTCAATATTAGATATTTGGGCTTTATGGGTTTCTGAGTGATTTGGAGAAAGAGAGAACTTGTCTTTTTAATGGTTTTGAGAATAATGGCTATAAAAGATACTCAGGTATCATAGCCTTTTTAAAAGCTAGCAGAGGTCTTAGGACTAAAGAAGAATTTTTGGAAGTGACCTTTAATGTCCAGTTTCCTTTTATCCAAGGGACTACGGACAAGATTGTTCAGATTCTTACGAGGCACAAGGTTTCTTCCATTTTTAGACTCTTGAAAACCATTTGTGGCTCTTTAAGGTCCGTCAAAGATGCTGTGGAGCCTAAAAACATGAAAGGTGTTTATCTGATTTCATGTTCCTATGGGACCCCAACATTGGAGAAATTGGTCGTTCCATAAATCAAAGGATTCAAGAGCATGTAGATGACCTAAGACATTGTAGGACTCACTCCTTTGCTTTAGCTGAATATGTTGATAAGACGAAGCACCACATATGATTAGATAATTCCTAGGTCCTCACCAGGATCGATCATTTCCTTCACCATAAATTGAGGGAAGCCATTGAAATCGAGAAAAGGTTAAATATGCTATGTAAGGATGATTGATGGAAGATCAATCGTTCCTGGATCCCATCCCTTTGTTCCTAGACCTTTTCTATTTCCTCAAGCTCTCGGTTTCCTTTTCCAGTTCTGTTTGTGTCTTTCTTGTGGTCTTTTCGTATTTCTTATTTTAATGCCTTGTTTGTCCTTCTCGTCTTTTTTGTATTTCATATTTCATTCTGATCTTTTATTTTATGTCATTTTGACTTTTATTCCTTTATTCTTGTTAATTATTTATTCATAATAACTTCTTCATCCTTTATCTTTCCAAATAAAATTTATCTCACTATAATTGTTATAATATATAATTTCTATTCTATAGTCTTCCTCTTATATATATATATATAATTTTTCATAACTTGAAATTCTTATTATATTAGAAATGTTAATTTATATTTTATAATTTCTCCAAGTTAATTTTAAAGAAAATTCTAACTAGTTAGTTTATATATTTACTCTTTGATGAAATCTAAAATAATTATAATATAATTTTTTATTATATTAAAATTATTTATTTGTATTTTATACTCTATGAAAATGTTATTTTTTGGGAAATTTCTATTTAGTTAGTTTTTTCATTTATTATTAAACCAATAATAATAATAATAATAGTAATTTTGACTTGATATATTTTTTAATGATTTTTATTCTTTATGACCATTTGCAGTTTACTTTGCATCTCTACTATAATTACGTAATTTATTGAATTTAGGCTTCTGTGATCCATATCAATTTAGAGAAGAATCTTTGGCTAAAATCACATAGAGATAATTTTGTCGATGCGTTTCGAACTAACCAGTGTGGTTCATCATCAGGACAAGTTTGTCCTGATGATGAACCACACTGGTTGGTTCGAAACGCGTCGACAAAAATTATCTCTATGTGATTTTCGCCGAAGATTCTTCTCTAAATTATGTAATTTGTTGATCTCGCTATTTATTTATTTATTTATTTTTTAATTTAATTTATTTTTTGGTTTTCAAGGTTGGATGCGAAACGGACCCGTTGCGCGCGCCTGACCCCTGACAGGCTCCCGACTTCCCTTGGCCCTGCCTGGCAGCTCCGCTGCTGGGCTTGATCTTGCTCCTGCAGGCCCCCCCTGGGCCATCCTCCTCAGTCCCGGCCTCGAGGCCCTTTCTCATCTCTTTACCTGCCTCCATTCTCTCCCCCTGCTGGCCTTGGGCTGGCTTCCGTCGCCATGCCTGGGTCTGACCCCTCCTCGGCTCATGACCCTGAAGAATCTGAGAAACTCTTCGCTTCTCTCATCCCTGAGAATGCTTCCTCAAGAATCCGCCCTTCAGCATCTAAGTTTGTCAAGAAACTAGATGAAATCCCTGAAGTTTCCCTTCCTCCTAGTCTTCCAAGGAAGGCGGCAATCACTTTATCTGAGAGGGGTCTCGTCGGCCAGTTCACCAGCCTTTGGCCCTCTCCCAGAGCAGTTCAAAAATGGGTGGAACGTAACTGGAATGCGATCATACAAGGGAAAATCGCCATCAGATTCTGTGGTCGAGGCTTTTATACATTCCTTTTTGAATCAAAAGAGGACCGGAACCTCATATTCAGAAACGGCCCTTACTTCATGGATTCGAGAGGTCTTTATTTGAACAGATGGACTCCTGACTTCGATCCGGAAATGGACATCCCTAATGCAGTACCAGTTTGGGTCTGTCTTCCTCACCTTCCTCTCCATTGCTGGGGGGACGATTCTGTAAAGGCTATCAGGAACGCGGTAGGAAAATAAATTGACATATCCGAACTGAAGGAAAACATGCACGCTTGCACAAGGATATGCGTGGAAGTCGATCTAGGAAAAGGCCTGTCGGAAGCCATCAAGATCAAAGTGGACCAATGGACCCATATACAACAACTAGACTACGAGCAACTCCCCTTCAAATGCAAGGTATGTCACGAATACGGACACTTTGCAAATAGATGTAGTAAGTTAAAAGCAAATGATTCAAATGAAAACTCTGAAAACCCTGAAGGCTCATGGGAACAGGTCAAGAAAAATAAATCAAATCCCCCCTCCAAGGTCCTAGCTCTAAGTCCGCTCCGGAACCTCTAGATAACCCTTCCCCTCCCCCCCTATCTCAAATCAGCCTTTCCCCTCTTCCTCCAATCCTTTTGAATCCCTCTCAACCGAAGACCCCCTCCCCTCCCCTCCCTCTCCTCAGGCTACTCCCCTTGCAGTCATCCCCTCCTTCCCCCAGCCTCCGCCCTCCCCTCCTCCCTCTATGGATCACATCCTCACTAGAAATAAAATGAAAGAAGCAAGCCTAACCTCGGATCCACCAAGAAAAGCAAGTAGGAAGTCAAACAAGGAGATAAGAGACGAAACAACAACAAAAGAAATGGCCACGGGAACTCAACAACCGATGAACTCCTTTTTGGGAAAACAAAAAGGAAGCAGGGAAAAGGCAAAGGAGAGGAACGAGGCTCACCAAAAAATAAGTAAGTAATGATTTTGGTCTCTTGGAACTGCAGGGGACTGGGCTCCTCTCTAAAAACCAATGCAGCCTTGGATCTAATCAATCAAGAGCAGCCAGGCCTCCTCTTAGTCCAGGAGACCAAAATTTCCAACCAAGAATTCCTAAGTCACACCAAAAGACTCAAAAATTTCTTAGATATAGCTACAGACTCAATCGACGCTTCAGGAGGAATAAGAACCGTATGGAACAAAAGGAAATGGGACCTCACAAGCCAAAAAGCTAGCAACTGGTGGCTAAGAACAGATATTAAAAATATAGTCTCAATTGAAGAATACACCATTCTTAATATTTATGCCCCGAATCATTACAGGGAAAAAGTCTACTGCTGGGAATCCATCAATTTAGAGCTGCAGGACTCTCAATACAGGAACATTTTTTTGGGTGGAGATCTGAATCTAATAAGAAATAGTGAAGAAAAAACAGGTGGAAACTTTCTTGCTGACCCATCAAGAGACTCGCTGGAAGCAATAATAGAAACCTACAATCTCATCGACATTCCTCCTATCAATGTCAAATTCATGTGGAGTAATAAGCGAACTGGAATTCACAACATCAAAGAGAGATTGGATAGAATACTAATCCACGAAAAAATTGTTGCAGGCTTTTCCTCAATTAAAAGCAAAATAATCCACGCCTCTGCCTCAGACCACAAGCCCGTGGCTATAATCTTAGCTAATGGCAGAAATCTTGGGCCCCTTCCCTTCAAATACAACAAATCCTGGGACTCAAAGGGTGATTTCAGAAAGCTTATCAAAGACCAGTGAGCGATTGAAGTCATTGGCTCTCCCCACTTCATTTGGGAAACTAAGCTAAAATCTCTAAGAGCTGCAATAAAACATTGGGCTAAAGAGAATGCAGCGAAGGAAAACCAAAAAAGAGCAGAGTTACACAGGCAAATGGAATAGTGGAATCAAGAAAAAGAGGACAACCAATTCTCAAAGGAAGACCAACTCAGGGAAAATGAAATGTACAGGGAATTCTACAAGAAAAACAGAGAGGATGAGGAAGAACAGAGACAGAAATCAAGGTGCCTATGGCTCAGAGCTGGCGACAGAAACACTTCATTCTTCCACAACAGCACTAAGCTCAGACGAGCCGGAAACCAAATCGACAAAATTATAGTAGATGGGAAAGAAATCAGCGAGCAAGAGGAAATTAAAGCAGCAGCGCACAATCACTTTAAGTCTCTCTTATCAGCAGGTCTTTAGTCTTCGAATAACGCGGATTTTCTCTCCCCAGTTGAGAGCAAAATCACAGATATCCAAAACAGAGATCTGGACCAGGAAGTTACGGAGGAGGAAATCAGGTTGGCCACATTCAGCATGCAACAAGATAACACCCCTGGCCCCGATGGCTTCACGGTTGCTTTCTATAGGAATCACAGGGGCATAATAAAAAAAGACTTTGTCAGAATGGTTAGAAATATTTTCAAAAAACATAAGATGGGAGAAAACACCAAATCCTGCCATCTAGCGCTTATTCCCAAGGACTCCAATCCCCTCTCCTTCGATCGTTTCAGACCTATCTCCTTATGCAATGTCTCCTATAAAATTGTAACTAAAATCCTGGCAAACAGATTAATAAAGCTCCTCCCCTCTCTAATATTTGAAAATCAAGGTGGTTTTGTCCCTAAAAGACAAATCACCGACAATTTCATTCTGATTCAAGAAGAAATCCACAGCAGCATCAATAGAAATGAAAGAGGTATGATTATAAAATTGGACATGGCAAATGCATTTGACAGAGTCAGCCATCACTTCTTGGCCAATGTCCTCAAGAAATTTGGAATCTCCCTCAACTTCATTAACATCATTATGGAGTGCATCTCAAATCCCTGGACCGCCCCCCTCATAAATGGCAAACCTAGCAGCTACTTCAGAAGCACTAGAGGACTGAGGCAAGGTTGCCCGCTCTCGCCCTTTCTTTTCATTATTATGGCTGAAACTTTGAGCATCCATTTGGAAAACCTTCGAAAGTAAAAGGAGATCACAGGGATTAGCATAGCAAGGGGGACCAAAGAAATTAATCATTCGCTCTTTGCGGATGACACTCTTTTAGTAGGGGGTGCCTCAAGCATAATGGCCAGAAGATTCAAGAAGACTCTGGACAACTTTCTGGAAGCCTCAGGGGGAATGTTGAATAACAACAAGCGTAAAATATACACGTTGAATGTCCCCCCCCTAATAATTCAAAGAATCTCCTCAATCATGGACATCCCAGTTCAAAGAAATTGGAGCTACTTCTCTTATTTGGGTCTGCCCTTAGCAAAAGAAATAGTCAAGTCTGAAATATGGATCAAGCAAATAGAAAAAATGAGAGGTCTTCTTCAAAGTTGGGGGTTGTCTTGGCTAAACTTGGTGGGCAGAACTACTCTCATCAAGGCTCTCCTCTCAGCCCTCCCTATTTATCAATACGCAGTCACTTTGGCTTCGGTAAGCGCTCACAAGCACATGGAGCTAATCATGAGAAGTTTCCTCTGGTAGGGAGGAAAGCACGATACAAAAAAGTTCAGTCTTGTAAAATGGGATCAATTCACCCTTCCTTATGAAAAAGGGGGCTTAGCCATCAAAATTCATCGTCTCTCCAACAAAGCGATGGGATTCAAATTGATCTGGAGAATGATTACAGGAAAGGGTTCTTAGTGGGTTGAAGCAATGAAAAGGAAATATCTTAATGGGATAAACTCAAATCTCCTCTCGGATGCAATTGCAGAAAGACCATGCACCTCAGTCTGGAAACTCATTAAAAAAGTCCTTCCCCAATTCAAAAACCACATCTCCAAAGTGCCAGGGAATGGAAAAGAAACAAGAATATGGATGGATAGAATTATGGGAATGAAGCCAAAAAATCTCCTTCAGCAATTCACCACATTAAAAGCTTGTATGGAAGGAAAAACCTTATCTCTCTATTCGACATCTCCACTTGGGATCATAACAATTGGCTTGATTGGAAGGAGCTCCATCTTCCAAACAACCTTAGGGACCAATGGGTCGATCTAAAGATCTCCCTAGCGGGGGCTGCTCCCATAAGCAAAAATACATGCGACAGGTTCATATGGGACCCAAGTGGAGGAAACTTCACAGTAAAAGAAGGGTACAAACTTCTACAGGCAAGCTCCAACCTCGGCAATTGGAATCTCCGCTCAGCTATGTGGAATAATGAATGTCTACCAAAGATCAAATTCTTCACCTGGACTCTTCTCAAAGGTAGGATTCTCACGGCTGAGAATCTCAAAAAAAGAGGGATTCATGGCCCCTCTATCTGTTGTCTCTGCCGGGCGGATGAGGAAAGTAGTCAACATCTCTTTTTAGATTGCCCTTATGCAAAAAATTGTTGGAAAAAAATCACCAGCCCATTGAGAATAAGAGAGAATATAGATCATCTCACTACCCTCCACAGAGATTGGGAGAAATGTTATCCTCACCCTAGGAAAAGCAAGGCCATCATTACCCGTTTGTGGAAATGTATTCCTCCAACTCTTAGCTGGCAAATTTGGCTAACTAGGAATAGCTGCATTTTCAACAACCAGAAGCCAACCCAGCTAGAACTCTGGTAAAAACAATGGGCCTTATCTCAAAAATGGTAAGCGCTAATGGTTCCTCTCAACCGGATCGATCCAACTGGCAGAAGAAGGAGGTAGATTGGTTCAACTCTTTTAGTTTAAGCTACGACAAAATTAAGCAACCCCATCCAACAGTTGGCAAGAAGGCAAACATCTAGAAACTTAGGGGCACTAAGGAAGAAATATCCCAATGGATCCACGACCAAAAGAGAACCATCCTGCAGTTCGACGGAGCCTCAAAAAATAATCCTGGGAAAGCTGGGGCAGGAGTCATTATTAAAGACCAACATGGCAAAATCCTAGTAACTTTCGAATGGGGCCTGGGGAAAATGTCGAATAATATGGCTGAGGCTTACAGCCTCTTCCTAGGCACCAGCATCATGAAACAAATGCAAATCCAAAACCCAATCATCATGGGTGACTCGGCTATTGTGATAGCTGCAGTGGCAATAGGAGGAGAATTCAAAAAATATGCACTCAGCAACATCAAACTCCAGATCATGGATAATCTGACTCATCTAGGAAACATCACCTTCAAACACGTCTTGAGACCAACAATATGGAGGCTGACTCATTTGCCAACAGGGCGGTCAACATAACTATAGGCCAGGTACGTGAAAATGATCATATTTATGTTAAATCAATCCCTTAAAGTGATCCATCCTACAGCAGCTCAAGGGAACCTTGTGTATATCAGTCACCTTGCAATTGAGTCTCCTCCTTCTCCCAAAGCTGTCAATCAGCCCTCTGACTCCTCCCTCGCTGACTCTGCCAACTTTCCCATCAAGACTGATATAATGGATATTTGCTCCGTCCATAGAATCTGGCACAAGTCTTTGCACAGGTAGAGTTCCCGTGAAAATCTCAAACAGAGATTAGGCATTAGTCTCTTCGATATCCACCTTGACTGCATAAGAGATCCAAACCAAGACGCCATTCCCAGGAAAATCTCTAACCTGCATCCCTCAGATTTTGAAGATCAAACCCTTGGCCCTTTATATATTCACCTGAACTCTTCTCCCTTCCTCCACTCCAGTGCTTCAGTCCTCCTCGATCGTGAGAGTAAACGCTCGGGCTCCAGAAGCGCTCTTTCCTGGAAGCAGCATGCGCTTCCCAGTTCGCACTTCTGTTCTTATCGGAGCCTTGGAAGAAGGCGAGTTTGTCCTGGCATCACTAGTAACAGCAGTGGCCTCTGTGTTATTTTATGCATTCTTGCTAATAGTTTCTTTGTTTTTCTAGAGCAGCCTCATCTTTTTTCCTCATTTCTCGCCTTCTGCATGCTCTTCATAGTCCTGCTCCCCTTCTGTGTGCTCTTCATAGTCCTGCTCCCTTCTGCGCGCTCTTCACAGTCCTGCTCTCAGCTCCCAGCTTCTGCTCTCCCCCTAAATTCCCTCCCCCCTACTTCTCTCTGTATTTTTCTCTGCTTCAAACTCTCCAAGCAATCTCAAAGGCCAGTACAGCTATGGCGGAAGAAGCTCTGGAGCCAGTAATAAACAACAGCAGCTGCACGTTGTGCAAAGCCCATTGCTTTATGATCGCCCGTTTTGTAAAGCATTTCAACGACCTTAAGGAAGAATTTCAGGCTGACAGTAAGTCCAAGAGGAAAAAGTTGGAGAAACAGTGTGCGAAGATTGAAGGCCTCAAGGAAAAATGAAACCATCTAGAGGAAGTAATAACCCACATAAAAGCAATGACCCAAAGCATGCACGGTGAGGCATCGACAAAAATCAGCGAGAAAAAGGAGCCCCAGTTCGACGACTCAGTAAACCAGTAGATGTAAATCTTTCTATGTCTTGCAAATTTTGCTTTCTTGTAGGCCAGTTTGTCTGGCAATATAGTCATTACCTCTTTTTAGTCTTATTCTACAAGTCTTCTGATTCGGATCAAGGGTCTGCGCACCCATTTTGGATCCCCTTCTCTATGCGTATATTACCATATGTATCAGGATTCGTCCATTGAAGTTTTATAATATATTACTATCCGACTTTGTTAAATATATAATATATATATATATATATATTAATATATATTATATATATATATTTTGTTTTTTTTTTATTTATTTTTTTTTATTATTATTTTTTATGGTGAACCTCAGTAGGGGTTCAAAACGCATTGATCTTAAAACCCTGCTATGATTTATCCGGAAGAATTTTGCTTTAATCATGAATCATAGAAGCCTCCATTTTTGAAATTTCATCTCATTATATACATATAATAATACAAATCTACCCGGAAACTAATAGTTAGGCCCATCAAGTCCTCCCAATCTTAAAGGGTTGGATATCATATAATTAATTTTAAAAGTTTATTATAATAATTAATAATTCATCTACGTTTTAGTAGATATGTTTGTGCTTATCAAGGTGGTGGGGTGGGGGAGAGCGGAATTGGTAAGAACTATGGTTTCAAGAATATTCAAGAGTTGAACGCCATGGAGGGGCGCAAAGGGGGGAGCTCCACTCCCTCATATAGACAAGCAATAGCTAGTCGAGGTAAGAAACCATTGGAGATGGCTAGAAGTCTTTCAGGAAAATGGAAAATGAACATTGATGAGGCGCAGGAGTTGACCAATTCAAGGGAGGACCATAGCTTAAAAGGAAATGAGGAAGAAGACAAAGAACATGAAGCAGAAATCAAAACGCAAAAGGGTGCCTGTAAGCCTAAGGCTGAGGTCACACCCAAAGTAGTTTTAAATGATCCTACACTGCAAGCGCACAAGGATCACATGCGGACCTATGCTATCATTTGTAAATTCATGGGATTATGGCCCACTGAGAAGGTGCTACAGGTGTGGATTAAATACCACTGGAAACCTAAAGGAGGCATAGACTTACATCTTGGATCAAAATATTTCTTCATGATAGTCTTCACAAATATAGAGGACAAAGATAAGGTGTTTGAAGGAGGGCCCTACTTCTATGCAGCTGTAGGCATTTCTATGCAGCCTTGGATGATGAATTTCGTATCGGAATGCGAGACTTTCACTTCAGTCTCAGTCTGGATAAGACTCTATTTCCCACCTCGACTCTCTTTCCCTTACCGAAAACACACACTCCATTAATCCAGAGATCCCTTGATGAAGGCAAACTTACGAAACTGACAAATTGTTTGCTGCAACACATTAAAACAGTCTTGAAGGGTTTATCTTCCGCTTGGTTATCTTCCTAGTTCTTTGATCCTGAGGTCATTCACACCGTGGTGTTCAACTACCTAATCTGCGATCGTATCCTCGTGCTTAGCCGCCGTGATCTGCAAGCGGAGAGATCCCGTGGATGTTCGTAATCTTTTGGAGGCAGCGGAATCAGATCTGCGGCTTGAGCAGCGGCTGGCATCTCCTCAGTATCTGCGGTTGAGTGGGACGTTCGTATCTCTTCAAATCTGTGGTTTGGCTTTCGATCTGGTGCAGATCTGCGTAAAATATGGCTTCGAGCTTCGCAAAAATAACTGGTGGCTCATCCGCTTCTGGAGGGCAATCTCCTGCCCATATCGTGAGTGAAGCCCCAGCTCCCACTATCCAAGTGGTCCAGGACTCACTCGATGAAGCTTTGAAGTTCTCCGAAAGTGCCCTAATTTGCCGGTTCAATGGTTTTTGGCCGCAGCTGACAGCACTCCACAATTGGATCTCGGAGGTATGGAAGCCTATCATTTCTGATGAAATTAATATCTACCCCTGTGCTAGAGGTTTCTTTATAGTAGATTTTGAAAATCCTGAAAGCAGACAATGTATTCTAGATTCCGGCCCTTGGTTTTTGGAAAAATCAGGCCTATTCATGAAGCCATGGAAC
>APFE030456009.1:19694-48116 GCA_000404065.3 Pinus taeda | reverse complement strand
TTTTTGTAGAAATATTCAAATTTCTAATAATTTTATGTAGTCTCTATATATAATTTTGGCGATTTTTATGGTAATTATACTATAAAATTTGGGCGAATGATTTTTAGAAAAAATGGAAATTAGCGAATCTTTTTTTTGGAAAAAACATGAAAAATAGCCCACTTGCGAATATTAGCCCCTAAATTTTTCCCTGAACTCATGTGCATTTCTAATACATCCTTGACCTGTTTCAACAATATATCTTGTCCATCCTTCATCTTGATCCAGACATCCCCCACTCCAACAATACTGTAAAAATTATTATTCCCCAAATTCACTCTACCATAATCATCGGGATTATATGCAACAAAACTATCTTTACATGGTATTACATGGTGAGATGCTCCAAAGTCAAGGATCCAATAAAAGCTACTACTAGATGTATATAAAGATGCATCCTTTATTGAAATAGTAAATAACACATCAAAATTTGTGACTACAGCAGTAGTCTCACCTTCATTTGTGTTGGATGACTTGTGATTTGTAATGGCCAACTTCTGATCCTTTTGTCCTTTCTTCCAGACTCTACGTTCTTTCTTCATGTGCCTGAGTTTGTCACAATAAAAGTATATGATCTTGCCCCTCGATTTCGACCGGCCTCTCGATCTTGATCGCCCTTGTCAGCCTCGGTTAATTCTCTTACCATAATTAACTAGAGCTAGAGCCTCTCCTCCCTTGTTTTCTGCAATTGACTTGCGTCACAACTCCTCATTCATTAAACTTCTATTGACATTATCAAACTTTAGGGTCCCTGCAGGAGTTGAAGTGATCATAGCTACAATTAAATTTTCCCAGCTATATGGCATAGAACACATTAATAAAATAACTCTAATTTCATCATCTAGAATGATTTCAATAGACTCGTCAAGTTGACTAGTAATATTATTGAATTCATTCAAGTGATCAACAACTGAGACACCCTCTTTCATCTTGAGATGATAAGGTTTCTTCATCAAGAACACTTTGTTTGATGTTGTGTTCTTCTGATATAGATCATGGAGCTTCTTCCATAATCCTTCTGCCGTCTTTTCTTTAGACATATTGAAATACACATTCTTTGCTAGATATTGGTGGATTGTTGAAATTGCCTTTCTATCTAGATTATTCCACTCTTCATCGATCATCGATGAGGGTTTCTTTTTTGTCCCCTCAATCGACAAATACTGATTCTTTAAAATCAGTATATCCTCCATCAGTGATTTCCATAGGGTAAAATTAGCCCCACTCAACTTCTTCATGCCAATAACTATTGTCTCCATTTTCAATAATATTGATGCCCCAAAAATCAAACTCCACTTACAAAATAAAACTTTAATTATTGCATCAATAAAATTCAAAATTAATTTCCTTTAAAAAAAATTATATTCTGAATTCTTAACTTCTTCCCACACAAAAATATAAGCAAATAAAAATATCAACCCCTTTCTATAAATATGTTTCACCATAAAACACTCCAACGATTATGATTCACCATAGAACACTACAACGATTATCATTCACCATATATATATGTGTGTGTGTGTGTGTGTGTGTGTGTTTCACCATAATTAAAAACATACATATATATATATATATGTGTGTGTGTGTGTGTGTGTGTGTGTGTGTGTGTGTGTGTGTGTTTCACCCTTTTTTTCTTGTTATGTACTATCCTTCTTATGGCGTCACGTCCTCCCCGAAGCGCGCATTGAAGCAAGTGGTGGCACCAAGCGGAGCCCTTGTCATATGTAGAGAAGACAATGAAGTGGTGGTGCTTGTTTTTACATTTCTCACTCTATGGGATCCTGCTCAGACAATCCATTTTCCGCCTAGGTTGGCCGGTATGTTACTCCACTACACCTTCCCGTAGTAGTGCTCTATTATGAAATTTTTGACGTAGAAAATTGTACAAGAAAAAGAGATTTTTGAATTGAAGCGTAGTGCCCTCAAAAAATAGTCATGAAGTGTTACAGCTATGAAGTATTGAAACCTACTGCCACAGCCATGGATAGAAACTTCCCTAACCTCACAACCTTTCTCTAATACCAGCTGATGGGATCAGAGGTGCACGTAGAATCACAAACATACACAACAGAGGAGCACAGAGAAATGGAGAAAAAAGACAGAGATCAGAATATACAATAGAGAACAGAAATCACATTTATATTTCACACAGGCCTTTCCTTAGCTTGCATTTCTCAGGCAAAGAAGAGATTACAAATTTGTAGATGAGGGAAGCTCTAGAATTCTCCAATTCTATCATGTGGAATTACATGGTTGCACAATGGAGTTAGTGGAAGACATAGTAGGTTGTATCTTTCAGCATGGGTGGTGGTCGGTGTCGGATGGTGTCATTTGATGTTGGCGTTTGCATTGGTTTCACATTTAACATCCTCTTCCAGCAGATTTCAAAAATTATATTGTGGAAGCACATGGTGTTGGTGGTGGCTCACAACAACAACAACTCTCTTTCACTAGTAACAATAGCTCTGCAAACCCTCAACCCAAGCTTAACTCACAATGTCAATCTCTTGAGAATCCACTTTGTTTGGCTTTCCATCTCTTACAAACTCAACTTTCTCTAATAGTAATTTCTTATTTATAGGTAAAGAAATATAGCTCAAACATTATATGTTAGTACAATGACAAAGATATGCAAAACTACAAAAATGAATTGCAAATTTGACAATGATTACTACCACATTTTTTTTTTTTTTACTATTATATTTAGACATGTGTTACAATAGTATAAGTAACCAATAGCCTTAAGAGTACAATTTATAAATAAATAATAAACTAAGTAGAGAATAAACCTTAATTACCAAATTCAGTCGAGTCGGTAAACATATTTGGAAAATTCGTTACTTAGTTTGATTTCGCCCGAGTTACCTCTTAAATTCGATCTATTCTTGAACACGAAGGGAGCACACAAGGGCTAGAGAAATCAAAGTTAATTTTATACTAAGTGGGGAGATCAAGGGTACACAATAAGAGAAAGAGTAGTCTAAGGAGGTTATAAATTTGTTTAGAAAGTAGTGAAAATTTCTAAAAATCTGGCAGAAATTTTGGGGAATGTGGAATATAGTTGTTAAATTTTAGGATTTTGGGTGTCCATGGATTTTTAATAATGTTGAATCCATTTCCACCATAAAAAATTAGTTCAAACATTCCTATCATCAATTAAAAAAAAAAAAAAAACCAGATTCCTACCAAAAGTTACTTTCCAAACAAAATTGGGCCTCAGCAAACAACCTGATAAGAAAATAATTTTTCCTTCCTCAAAAGAATTCAAGAGCTTAGAGAGAGGACCCAATCGATATGACAAGCCAAACCAAGCAATAATGATAATGATAAGAACGAGACAATGATGTCACAACTTGACAGTCTTTCTTATCAATTTAGAATATTTTGGGCATGAATATTGGAGTGAAACCGAAGCCAAGCAAACCTATTTTGTGTTGAGGTTGATACCTCTTCATTTATGGTGCAAGAGGTAGAGATGGGTATCAAGAAGTTGGGTGTTGAAAAAGAAAAAGACTTAGCTGAACTCCAAGCAAAGTATCTAAAGTAGGGGTTAAAAATTCTTGCACCTCACATTACAAAAATTTTCAACAACATCATACAACATGGGTTCCCCACATATTGGATGACTAGTCCGGCAATACCTCTTTTCAAGAGTGGTGACGTCAGTAATCCCTCCAATTATAGGACTATAATTATAATCATTCTTGAAAATAAAATCGGCAAGCGAGAAGAAGAAAGAGATAAACATGCTAAAGGGCAAGCAAGTTTTAGGCCTAAACATTCCACAGTTGATCATGGTGTAAATTTAAGGCACATCATTGAAAAAGTTTGCGAGAAAAAGGGAGAAGTGTTTTGTTACTTTATTGATTTTAGAAAAGTCTTTGACACATTTCCTAAGGATAAGCTTTGGCACAGAATGGAGGAACTTGGGTTTCCTAAGCATTTGAGAGTAGTTGTGCATAGGCTGTATGAAGAGGTGAAAGTCAAAATTAGAACTTCAGTAGCCATTTCTGAAAGTTTTAGAAGTGATATCGGGGTCAAGCAAGATTTCCCATTATCTCCTACACTTTTTGGTTTATATATCGACAAGCTTAAAGAGTGGTTGAATTCGCAAGGGGGTAACAGTACCCATTTGGGCAAGTTTGTTATAAGGCTTCTTTTGTATGCATATCACCTTATTATAATTGCTAAATTTTCTCTTGGTTTGTAAGGGCACTTACTCTCCCTTGAAAATTTTAGTAGAAAGGTGTGGATGCAAGTCAATATTAGCAAAACGAATATAGTGGTTTTCTCTAACAAAAGAAAATGTAACCAGCACAAGTTCTACTTTGAAGGCAACAAACTGGAAGAAGTTACAAATTACAAGTACCTCAGAATTGTCTTCAAGAGAAATCTAAGATGGGATGGTTGTAGAAAAAAAGAACTTTGGGGGTTGGAAAGCATTTTATGCTTTCAGATTACAAGTACCTCAGAATTGACTTCAACAAAAATCTAAGTTGGGATGGTTGTAGAAAAAAAGAACTTTGGGGGGTTGGAAAGCATTTCATGCTTTTCAAAATAGGTGTAGAGAGGCAGAGTTGTGGGATTGGAAAACCTCTCAAACTCTTTTTGGGGTTTTAGTGATCCTAGTGATTCTCTATGGTTGTGAACGGTGGGCTAGCAGTACATCTGACATGCAATGGAAACAAATTGAGAAAGTTCAAAAGTGTTTGATTGCAAACAAATTCAAAATTAAAAGTGAAGTTCCTTATATTATCTTGTGAAGTGAAACAAGAGTTACACAAATTGCTATGTTGTGAGTCATAAGGTATTTAAATAAAATTGAGCAACTGGAAGAGGGCAGATGGCCTAAGGTTGTCTTTAATGACATATTGTGTAAAAGAAAGAAGACTTAGATGCGGAAAAATAACAAATGGTTTAGTAAATGGAGTATTTGCTTGAAGTTGTGTCCCATAAACAGTAAAGAGATAAAATCTTTTGTTATGGATAAATTCCACAAGCGTACTTGGGATAAGGAATTAGGGAGAAAGAAAAAGTACTATATTGAAGAGTTTAATCCCTCTCATAATCATCAACACAAAGCATACATAGGGGCCAATATTTTTTGGAGAGCTAAAATTCTTAGTGCACAATTAAGGACTAATTCTCATCAACTCTTGAAACAGGGGAAAAGGTCAAAAGAAGTGTGAGAAGGAAGAGTATGTATTTTTTGCTTTTACAAAAAAAATGGAAACTAAAAAGCATTTCATTTTAGAATGCGAGAGAGACCTTCAAAGACAGTAGGGAAAGTTATGCACATATTTTGGCAGCTAGCTCTTAGGATAATTTATTCAGCGAGGTTTTTGTTCAGAAGTTGAAGTTGGGAGCGTTTATTGTGAGGCTTCACACGAAAATGGTTTAATAGGCTTCACAGGAAAATGGTTGAATACAAGAATTCAATGGAGAAGCAATTTGTCCCATAAGCTATCTTTAGCGGCAAAATAATTTCTTTCTTTCTTTAACAAAGCATTGACATAGATAAAGCTCGTGGTAAATGTTTAGATGTGGAGATAGGGTTGGATTTTCAAAATAGAACTATTAGTTTTTTACCTTTTTACATTTCTATAAAGTTGTAAAAAAAACCAGGGTTTTGCAATTTTTTTTTAATTATATTTAACAAGGAAATCACCCCATGATGGGCAATTTTTCCCATCAAATTCCATGAGTAACAATTTTCCCATCAAATTCTATCATTGGTTAGAAGTCCATAAAATACCAAGGTGAATAGCAAATTCTATCACTAGTGGGAAGTCCATAAGCTCCAAGAGGTGAACCATTTACTCAAAGAAAAAAATCACTCAACCATTGGTTAGAAGTCCATAAAATACCAAGGCAAATGGCAAATTCCATGAGTAACAGTTTGCCCATCAAATTCTATCATTGGTTAGAATTCCATAAAATACTAAGGTGAATGGTAAATTCCATCACTAGTGGGAAGTCCATAAGCTCCAAGAGGTGAATCATTTACTCAAATACAAAAATCACTCAACCATTGGTTAGAAGTCCACAAAATAACAAGGCTAATGACAAATTCCATAAGTAACAATTTGCCCATCAAATTCTATCATTGGCTAGAAGTCTATAAAATACCAAAATGAATGGAAAATTCCATAAGCTCCTAAAAAGTAAATCATTTACTCAAAGAAAAAATCACAAAGTCCATAAAATACCAAAACTAATGACAAATTCCCTCACTAATAAGAAAGGCATAAATTCCCAAAAGTGAATCATTTACTCAAAGAAAAAAATCCCCCAACTTACTAAAAAAATCCCCTCAACGAGGACATGCAATCCCTAAAAACCAAACTTAATATATAATAAATTGCAACTAGATTTGGCAAACTATATTTGATACCTCTTGAAAATTTTAAAATATATTACAAATATTTGGGGTATGTGGTGAATTTTTAATTTGAATCAATTTTTTCTATATGGAATTCGAACGGGGTAACTTGTATATAAATATTATATATAAATATTTGAAGTATGTGGTGAATTCTTATTTTTAATCAATCTTTTTTTGTTATATGGAATTCAAACTGGGTAATTTTTTTCTTTTTTCTTTTTTTAAGTGGAAAAATCTATTAACTTAGGTGTCAAATCAATAGTGAGGACAGCCATTTCTCGCTCCTATCCGTGAATGTCGGTCTGACTCATCATTGTTATATAGGAAAACCACCCCACCCTGGTGGTCCGTAAGGGAGCAGGCTTTCACTCCTGCCAGCCTCTGGGTCTTAGGTCGTTAACCTGTTTCCCAAACTTTTAGTCAAGCAGAAGCAGTTTTACGGCAGGCCGATCAAACAAGATAACTTATATATCGAATTTGAAATTATAACTCCAATTCGAATTTAGTAATATATAATAAACTATTCGCCTATTCTAATATTTTTGCAAATAATCTTTCTATTTCCATCTTAGAGTATATATTATGTTAATATATTTCGCTTTTTTTTACTGGAAAAAATATATTTTCTTCAGGAGAAACAACTGAGTAACATAGCGTAGACGGAGATGGGAAAAAGAGTTCAGTAGATCCTTGCCAACAGCGCAATCGAGGCTGTGAAGCTGTGAACCATCACCCTAAAACTACCAGCCCAGCCGGAGTCGTTCAAATTTTTTTATCAACGTTAATGTCGGAGTTTTCATTAGTGGAAAATGTGTTTAGCAGAAAACTGAAGAATTGCAAAGAGAAACAAAATTTTTTTCAGAAGAAAAAAAGCAGTATATTATATTGAGTAAATATGTGGATAATGATCCTCATTATACATATGAGTAAGCATAGTATCAAGTTGTCATATAAACATATGAGTAACAGAATAATATGACAAAATAGAGATGTGCTGCATGTCTGACATATTGTGATGATGCATATACATATACAAAATTGGGAAGATGTCCTCATTTGATTCTATATATTGAGTGCCACAGAGACATATTGAAGTCAATGTAGAATTCTTGCGGCAATTGAAGATCCTTGAAAATGATGTCGTTCCTCCATCTCCAAATGGTCCATAAGAATATCAGAATAATGAAGCGCCTATTCCCATTTTGTCTTCCCCACCATATGATCGCTGCAGTGATGGAGTCAAAATCTGTTAGAGAAAAACCAAAAAATTGTTCCAGTACATACCAGATTTGAAGAGAGGATGAGCATTTGATGAACAGGTGGATGTTTGTCTCCTCTTCGAGTCCACATAGAGAGCATCTACTGGGGCCATACCATGAACGCTTCCGGAGATTTTCCCATGTGAGGTTTTTGTTATAAAAGACAAGCTATGCAAAATGTATAAATTTTGGAGGACATGATGCCTTCCAAAAAATATAAGGGAAAGACGGAAGGGAGTAAGGAAATCTGTCTTTCAATAGGAAGGAGTAGATGTCGCGGACTGAAACAGGACGTCTGAAGCCACACACTGTCCATTGAAGCTGATCTGCAGTGTCGCGCCTGTGGATGCCTCCATCTGTTAATGCATCGGTAATAGATGACCATATTTGCACCATATTATATGGGAGAGAAAGATCGTTACTGTTCATCCAAATCGGAGAGGGCAAAGAGAAACAAAATATGAGAAGAGAGAAGAGAAGAATGGAGAAAAAAAGACACTACTATAATTGACTTTCATCTTATTCATTAAATTTCACAAATAAGTTAAATTCACTGGGAATTTCACTGTATCACTGAGCTTGGTATTGTACAGAAATTCAATAAACATAGGAAGGACTAGGTATGTTATAACGTATACACAAGTGATGGTGGACTTGACATGCAAAGAGCGCAGTCATCAGTGAAATAGAAAATCGTAGGACGATGACAGCAGGGTGGGGTCGCAAAAGGTGAGTACGGAGAAGAGAAGAGCTCATTTTCTCCGGGACTTTTAAATTATGAAAAATTATATATTCTATACCTAAAGATTTACGATTAAAGAAATTTTAATCTCTTGCAATCCATTCTAAATCTATAATAAAATAAATCTATACTGAGTTAAATATATTTCATATACTTAGTAATTTAAAATAGAGTTAACATAAAAATACCAGAAGTATAGAGAAACCAGCGATCAGAAAAAGCAGTTAATTTTTTTGTTTTTTTAACTGTGGAGTGAACCATTCATTTCTAATCACTCAGGCTTGAAAAATTGTGGATTGTCAGTACTTATTGGCCGAGTAGCAGCGGCACCATTCATTTATATTCACGAGAAGAATGGAAAAGCGCAGAGATGGATTTGATTGACTTGACTGTTGAAAAGTTGGCATTATTAAAGTGAATTCATTCATTTCTGATCAATCATTGAACAACTTGACTTTGCCGCCTACAATTATCGAAATTAATTAATTCATTTCACGATTGTATGGACTTGACTTTGCCAACGACCAATTACCAAGAGAAGTAGAGTCGTTCACGGCTTATCACGAGAAGAATGAAGAAAGGCTTGACTTGACTCTACCAATTTGCAAAGTAAACTGGCAATCATTTTTTAACCACAAACAGTTTTAAAGATGCATGTAGTCATTGACTCATTGAATCGTCAATTCTTAACAGAATTTTGTATTTCAAACTTTTCCAGTTTTACGGAGAAAGTAAAATTGTTTCAGTTTTAAGTAGAAGTTGTTTAACAAGATTATTTAATAGTTTTTTTGGTCAAAACATTACTAAAGTAATAGATTTTTTTTATCAATAATTTTAACAACAAAGTCGCATTTTTCCTTATAGTATGCAAATAAAATTGTATGTCACACTTTGTCCCAAGATTAATCACCTGATTCATGGTGAAAACCCTCTATAACCAAGGTTTAATGTTTTTAATTAAACTCTACGCAGAAACGTTTAATTAACTATCCAAAGCTCTAAACTTTAATAAACCTTTGATTAATTCTTAATCTTTATAACTTAACCCTTGGGTAATCACCAGCATATTAACCCTATCTTTAGACTTTGGTTAAACTCAACTTAACCCATAATATATTATTCTACTCATTTATATTATAACTCTCCTATAATAGAAATATTCCATAAACCAATTTAAAGCTTAACTTTCCGCCATTCCACGGACTTTTGCACGTATACCAATGCTCCTCTTATCACGTTCAATCTGCACCGTTGATTTGTCTCCTCGATCCGACAGTTATCGTGTCGTTCGCTCACTTCCTCAGACTGACTCCTTAGTGCATTAAATCTCCACCATTTATCCCTCCTACCTCAATCCAACAGTGAACGTGTAATCTTGCACAGATTACATGTACGATCGATATTAGACCAAGAGCACGCGAGAAAAGTGGTTTTCTCTTCCCATCGTATACTATGTGTCAACCCTTAAGGCTAATCACATAGAATTCAGAAATATCGTTTACAACCTTGAGCCTGCACAAGAAACTACTTACTGCCTATGAAGACTACTCCCTATTCGGCTAACACGTGGCTTAATCCGATCCCTTCACTTCTTGACTTTATTTTTCAAAATAAGATCTCTGTCATTCATCTCACACAATCTTGTTTCTTGATCTGATTGATCCAACGGTTCCTGTGCACGGTTACTTCATTTCTTTGTGCCTTTCCTTTCCTTCGTCTTTATGTGATCTCTCAATGTTCTGGTCTATTCAACCGACTCACCTATATTTTCCTTTGTGCGTTTATCCCTTCTGAACTTGTTCAATCACATCTGATTACTGTACTCCTCCTCTATGCATTATCCTCTCTCTGTTCTTCTGTGTATTAGGTGTTTTCCAGGGTTTCTAGTATTTGGTTATTTTGCAACACAACTTCCTCCTGAACTTACTTCTGCGTACTCTTAAACATTGTCACTCCCGAGCTCCAATTTTGATCCTTCAAACGAATTCAAACAATCAGATCACGATCCTTCATCCTCCACTTCTTCTCTGCATCCTAATTAATTCCACCTACATACATATACTATGCAGAATTACTCTAATTCACACACAATCTATAATTCCATCAATCAACACACATCACATACTCAGGAATCAAAGTCTCTGTGTATATATAAACAAATAATTACATAATGGGTCTCTCTCTCTCTGGCCTGATTTTCTAATCAGTGGCCTTTTCCCTTTCCTACCCACAGGTTTATAATCAAACTCTCTAACTAACTAACTAGTAATTCTCTAACTAGCTAACCCTCTTTTATGTTTTTTAGGCTTACATTTATACAAAAGGTTCTGTAACCCATTTCTTGGTTCAGATCCTTAATCTTTTGAACTAAATCCTGAATATCCTCTAAGTCCACTTTTGACTCAACTAATCCATAAGGATCCTCTCTAGTTCTACAAATCATGAAACCAATTCCTAATCTAAGATTTACAATTTATTTTCAAATATCTCAATTCCTATGGATTCTTAACTAGTCTAAATCTCTCATGTTCTCCAATGTTCGAGAACATTTACAATATATCTCACGATATATACTTAATTCCTATTCTAAATATTTCTTATTAAAATCACTCAAAAACCTTAATAATTACATTAATTTAATACTCATGAAACCAACTTCCTTAAAACACAAGACCTCCTATGTCTACGTTGATAGAAAACCTCCAGGGTCCCAAAATTTAGTTTGTAGTTGTTCGTTTGCTCTGTTCCTTTGTTGTTGTTGTATGTTTGTTGTCTTCTGTTTCATCTTCCTCTCCTTGTCAATCAGTTTCAAATTCTAATTGATCACTCTTCCTGTTGCTACCAATCTCTTCCATTTGGATTGCTTCATCATTAACTGCCATAATTCTTCAATCTCTATCTCCAATATATCCTTGAGTTGGTATATACTCTGTCATTTGTTGTTGTACTCTGTCTACTCATCTTCAACTTTTTGTTCATTATATTCTCTTTGAAGTTGTCGAATTCTTACTACCGCCTTTTCACCCTTACCCTCTTGTGATTTTCCAAACAACCTCTATTCAATCTCTATAAATTTACTTTCAAAAAGTAAATTGTTCTCTAATTCCCCTTGTACTTGATTCCTCTCAAATACATTACTATGTTGTTCATCAATTCCGACATATTTTCCTTCCTCTTCTATCTTTACTTGGTTGCTCATACGTGCCAAATTTCCTCCAACATCTGCAACAAAACCTGCACTCACAAAACAATTATTAAAATTAAAAACGTAAGGCCTCTGTGCCTCTTCTTCCTTTGGCAACATTTTAGTATGTTGCTCTGATTTTTCTTCTTTTATCTGCACATCAATATGTTGATTCAACATCTCTAAAGAATTCTCTAAAATACTCTTGAGACTGTTAGCAAATCTCTCTTCCACACCATCTGCTTCAATGATGTCTTTCTGCTCTTGTCCACTGTAGTTAACTCTTTCGTTTGCAATCACATTGTTATACTCTGAGTTTTCCAGCAAATATTTGAGTAATTCAAGTTCTCTGTGACACTTCATCATCACTTATAATTCCTGCATTTATACACAATTTATTAGTTTGAGAATTACAAGGTTTCATATCCTCCTGCTGATTTGAATTTGTCCAACAGTTCAGAAAATCATCAATAATCCCTTCCTCAGCAAAGTAAACTTCTTGTTGTATTGAATTCACACAATGGTTCATAAGATATTTCACAGATCTCTAGTCTTCATCTTCACCAAAAAATTCACCTTGTTCTGCTTCACAAATGGAAACTTCCATTTTCAACTCAACTTCTCTGAGTTCTTCAGATCTCAATTGAACACTCATTATTTGTTCAAGCTTCTTCAGCTCTTCTGCTAACTGCATATTCACCTGCTGATTTCTATTCTCTCGTAGCCTTTGCCACTTTACTTTCTTCGTCAGGACATAACCATGCTTCTGGTCATCCTTATTCATCTGTAACATCTCTATCAATAACTCAAGATGGACTGCAATCTCAGCTTTCTCCCTCTCATATTCTTCTTCACTTAATTGTCTCTGTATTCCATTTGCCTGAGCATCATCTTTCTTCACCTTTCTTCTGCTGTGGTCTTCCTCAGAACCTTTACTATGTCTATCAGTAGTCATTTTCTCCTCTATCTTCATGAGCTCCTCACTCACTTACTATGAGCTGTACTAAAGCCTCTACAACAACAAGTCCTCCCTGCTGCCACTTACCTCACCAAGCTCTCCTCTGTACTTGGTCCTTTAGAAAGCACTTGGTTCTCTATCTTTGGAACCTCTTTGAGCACTTCTCTCTACTCCTTGTAGGCTTCAATTCATCTACACCTTTCAAAAACACAACTATCCTCTTGTATTTCATTAACAAATGAAATACTAGGTTCTGGCCACTCTTTTTTCACTCAGAAATTCTTACCAACTCTCTTCATTACTACTTCTTTGTTGAGATACCTTTTTTCATCTACAAACTGAATTCTGCAACTACAATCTTCAAACCAAATTAAAACAAAAACATATCATCTCACCTTCAAGATCTCTGCATGATCTTGTTCTACCATTCACTTGCACTTTGAAGAGATTGTTCTCTGTTTCTGTGCATCTCCAAATTTTGCTACACTTCATCTCTGTGTGCCTACTATTTGTCAGATTTAAATCTGATCTCCTCTTGCCTGCGTTCATCACCATTCACCTGTATACACACCTTCAAAACATAACTCTGTTCTAAGTTTATCAAAGAACTTTTACACACAGAATCTCCTTGTTTAACTCCGATACCAAAATGACACAACAAAGCCGCATCTTTCCCCACAGTGTGCAAATAAAATTTCATGTCACACTGTGTCCCAAGATTAATTCGCTGATCTATGGTGAAAACCCTCTATAACCAAGGTTTAATGTTCTTAATTAAACTCTATGTGAAAACATTTAATTAACTATCCAAATTCTTAAACTTTAATATACCTTTGATTAATTCTTAATCCTTATAACTTAGCCCTTTGGTAATCACCCACGCATATTAACCATACCACGGTCTTTAGACTTTGGTTAAACTCAACTTAACCCATAATACATTATTCCACTCATTTCTATTATAACTTTCTTATAATAGAAATATTCCGTAAATCAACTTAAACCTTACCTTTCCGCCATTCTATAGACCTTTTCACATATACCGATGCTCCCTTTATCGCGTTCAGTCTGCACCGTTGATTTGTCTCCTCAATCCGACGGTTATTGCGTCGTCCGCTCACTTCCTCAAACTGACTCCTTAGCGCATTAAATCTCCACCATTTATTCCTCCTACCTCAATCCAACGGTGATCACATAATCTCATGCAGATTACATGTTCGGTCGATATTAGATCGAGAGCATGTGAGAAAAGTGGTTTTCTCTTCCCACCGTGTGCTACGTGTCAACCCCTAAGGTTAATCGCGTAGAATTCAAAAATACTATTTACAGCCTTGAGCCCATGCGATAAACTACTTACCGCCTATGAAGACTGTGCCACTATTCAGCTAACACATGGCTTAATCTGATCCCTTCACTTCTTGACTTTATTTTACGCGATAATATCTCTACCATTCATCTTACACAATCTCATCCATTGATTTGACTAATCCAACAGTTCCTGTGCACGGTTACTCCATTTCATCGTGCCTTTCCTTTCCTTCGTCTTTAAGCAATTTCTCAGTGTTTTGGTCTATTCACCTGACTCGCCTATATTTTCTTTTGTGTATTTATCCCTTTCGAAATTGTTTAATCACATACGATTGTTGTACTCCTCCTCTATGTGCTTTCCTCTCTCTGTTCCTCTGTGTATTAGGTGTTCTCCAAGGTTTCTGGTCTTTGGTTGTTCTGCAACACAACTTCCTCCTGAACTTACTTCCACATACTCTTAAACATTGTCACTCCTGAGCTTCAAATTTGATCCTTCAAATAGATTCAGATGATCATATCATGATCTTTCATCCTCCACTTCTTCTCTGCATTCTGCTTAATTCCACCTGCATACATATACTATGCTTCATTACTCTAATTCACACACAGTCTATAATTCCATCAATCAACACACATCACACACTCAGGAATCAAAGTCTCTGTGTAGATATAAAAAAATAATTACATAATGAGTCTTTCTCTCTCTCTCTAGCCTGATTTTCTAATTAGTGGCCTTTTCCCTTTCTTTCTCGTAGGCTTACAGTTAAATTCTCTAACTAACTAACTAGTAACTCTCTAACTAGCTAACCATGTTCTATGCCTTTTATGCTTACATTTATACAAAAGGTTCTGTAAACCATTTCCTGGTTCAGATCCTTAATCTTTTGAACTAAATCATGAATATCTTGTAAGTCCACTTTTGACTCAACTAATCCTTAAGGATCCTTTCTAGTTCCACAAATCATGAAACCAATTCCTAATTTAATATTTACAATTGATTTTCAAATCTCTCAATCCCTATGGAATCTTAACTAGTCTAAATCTTTCATGTTCTCCAACATTCGAGAACATTTACAATATGTCTCACAATATCTAATTAATTCCTATATGTGACACCTGTAACCTGTAGTTTAACAAAAACGGCTTCGGAAAGTTGAACCAGCTGCGGAAAGTGGTTGCATTCCATAGCTCATAAGCAAAAATTTAGTTCAAATAGAAAACACAAGGACATAGTTAAAAAACCACTTTAAATGCTCTTTTATGACTAATATGCAATGATGTTGATAGCTTAGGAAGTCTAGGTGAATGGAAAGAATCTAGGAAAACGTGTAGGAAAGATGCAAGTTCATGGCTCAACAGTCATCAAGGATGACGAATCAATGAAATACTCCATGGATGCGAGCAGTAAGCCCTAAGCAACAACAAACAAGGTTAGAGACAAGGAAGAAACTGATATTGAGACCCTCACTCGCCTTGTCAACAACTTGACCACCAAAATGTTCGAACTCAAGCAACGGAAAATGGAAAAATTCGGAAGTAGTCATCCACCAAGACAAAGACAGGCAAACAATACATCAACTGACTCATCAAGCAATAACTGGTTCATTTCCAAAATTGCATAGAATCCGATGTTCCAACTCGATTAGTGCACAGATCCTAAGCTTGTTCCTTCCACGAAGAGTATCATCTCGAGAACTCTTGTTCGGATTGGAAGTGAGTCGTTAGCTCTGTTTACAGTCATACACTCAATGTGGAAGACAATATGTAGGAGCAGTTGGAAGACATTGATGATGATGAAGAGGTTGCACGTGATGAAACACCAAGTTTTGGGCATGTGGTGAATGCATATCAATGCTCGCAAGTAATGTCAAAGACGAACACCAAGAAGTAGCCCCAAAAGAAAAATGATCATTACAATATTAGGAGTAAATGGGCTCCCCCTACACTTGGGGAAATGCAAGATAAGGTGAGACTGCTGATAAAGAAGGTCGATCCACTAGCCGCCCCAAGGCAGAAAACACAAAGCAATTCTAGGCAGACAACAATGAATAAGACTACATTCATGAGCAACAAGTTGCAAAACACCCTACCGGACAACATGGACATCCATTCCACCTTAGACACCTCGATAAGTCTACAACCTCTGGACTACAACATTGTTGAAGATATGAAGAAAACTCGAGCGAACATCAGTTTTTTTGAGTTAGCTAAGGTCCAAAGTCAGCAAGATATCCTACTACGCGCAATGGGATAGACAGTAATAGACAACACAACCTCCACAAGCAAGGGAGCAAGCACACATCCTGAATCACTATCCACCATGCTCAATACACTCCAGATGGAAGAAGAAAACTCAGGCTGCCCCCCATTCCTGCTTTCATTTGAATTTTTCAACTACAATGTTCACAACTTGTTGGTTGATTCTGGTGCGACAGCCAACGTCATGCCACTCTCCATTGCTAAGAAGACCAATGCACAATGGACTGAAACATCCGTGAGAATCATCCAACTTGATCGAACATTAGTACTAGCCATTGGGGAACTGCGAGATGTGATCATCTAACTATCTCATCACAATCGAGTCCACCAATGCATTGACATAGTTGTTGTGGACATACCATAAGCATATGGCCTACTACTCAGCAGAGACTGGTCCAACAAGCTAGATGGATATTTCACTATAGGCTGGTCTCACATGTGGCTTCCATACAAGGGAAAATGTGACCAAATCCGGGTGTTATCCGAGAGGTATATGAAACACAATGTCACTCCCCTTAATGGTAAGAATGAACCGTTGGCCTTCACAGAACTCATGTTTGGCAACTACCTCCTGGAAACAACACTGGAGTGTTATCCTACATGGCCAACTCCAACCTCATCAGACACGCAATTGGGACTCTTTCCTTGCCCAGCTGATGGTAATGAAACTTGCACAATTTATTTTTCTGATAGTAGCAATAGTAGCAACAACAATAGTAGTAGTAGTACTAGCACGCCAAACGGTCCATGTACAGATGAGTTATGGGCCATGATTCTTGTCAAATCAGAAATACATGATGGCTTAAGGACTGAGTGTATCTTAGTCATCCTAAACAACAGATGATGCATGATTTTGAGCTGTTTGAAGTTCAAATGCACAAAAAACGATGCTGAGTATGAAGCTTTCGTGTTGAACATAAAAAGGACCGCCGCTATGGATGAACAAATTATCCCGGGAATTTATCAGTGATCCAAAGATGGCTAATCTTGATGCAAGCTATACATTGCAACAACGGCAAATCTTTGACCGCTTGACTAAACAGTACTGGGATTGGTCTGCACGGGTAGATGATGACCTGAGTACACACTACATGTGAGAAATACAACATGAGATCCCAGGTAAAGGAGGAGACAAGCCATTGTAGTAAAGACCATGTAACACATACATGTTGTTTGCACTCCTGTTATAGAAAAAATTGACTAACATTTTGGGTGATTAGATTACTTGCAAAGTTCCTCATCATACTTGGTTTTCTAGTTTAAATCCCACACATAAGAAATCTAGAAAAATCCGCTTATGCACTGAATTTAGAAACTTGAACACTTCCCTGAAAAAACAACTACCCCATGCCATCATCCAAGCCCATGTTGCATGCAGTACCTAAAACAATGGTGTTGTCTTCACTTGAAGGTCTTCTGGAATGCCACCACGTTCCGGTAGCGAAGCTAGCTGGACTTGCATTGGTCTAAGAGTAGCTTGGCCCACACACATATCATTTGCAATCACTGGGCAGGAGGTTTGACAACCTTCCCACCAATGGCCAAGATCTCAAACATTATTTTCATTAGGCCAGGCCACGCCCGTGCCATGTACATAGTCTACTTGCTACTTGTTGCTTTCATTTGGTTTGTTTTTCTTATTACCTTTATTTTTTATTTGTTTGATTCTGCTTACTATTTTGTTCACGTGTGTTTTGTTTGTTTGATATATTACTATTTTTGTTTCTAGAAATAAGTGCTGCCAACTACTATGTTTTGGCTTTTGAATAGAGTATGTGGTTGAAATTTTAAAGAGACTTGTGACACTGGAGCACTTGGCCAGTTTTGTGTTTGTCTTCTCTGTGCTTGGTTATTACCTTCGGCCGATGAAGACTCGACAGAAAGTATGAACCATTTGTAAGGGAAGTTTTGGTCCAACCATGAACCTGTGTCCACACTGGGAAGCCCCATGCCTATACTCAACCTTCTGCTCTGTGTGTTCAGTCTCATCCAACTAGTAGAAACATAGAAGGGGAAAATCTAAATGAGCAAACCTATGTCAGAGGTCTTACATGCTTCTCTGAAGGAACAACCTCTTCTACTCTCAATAATTCAGGATCCCTCTTATGCCCCAAAAATAAATAAGTGCTTATGCATAGTCCTCTTAAAAAATAGAAAGGCAAAAGAAGAGAAAGGCTTCTTGTGCAGAGAGGTGAAGCATGCAACTCCACCGGAGTACTGACCAGGCTCGCAGGTAGTGGAGAATTGTGTGTGTTCCTGTGTGACTATGCCTGTGCTAGCAATGAACCAAAACAAAGAAGCTGGAGTTCTACCAATTTGTCGCCAAGTGTTGTAGCAGATACAACCACCCTCCAAAATTTTGGCCTACACCAATTTTAGAGCTTCTCTTGAGAGTTTCACTTGATGAATGCACACACTCGGGTTCACTCTGTGAGCTCGTGTGAGTCTTTGCATCCGCCTTGCTTGTTCATTTCATTCAAGTTTCTGCATGCTGGTGTCTAAGTCATCCTTGCGACCTTGTTCTGGTTATGCTCAATGTCTTCGCTTCATATGTGCTTATTGTGTTCTCTATGAAAGCATATGTCGCACTCACACACATATTCAATCACGAGTGTCGCGCTTGTCACTTGCACCATTAGTCAGTCGTGTTGGACATGTGTGTCTGGATGGTTTGGTTCGTTTCATCGTCAAGTCATGTGAGTGTGTGTTCGTATGATCAACTATGCATCTTTCGATCATTCAAACACTTTGTCATTTTTGCTGAAGTTTTGATGACTAGACTCCCCTATGATAGCTGGACCATCGCCCTACTTTTTACTCGATCGACTGTCAACCATAATAATGTGGAAGTACCAAGCTAGTCTTTTCAAGGTGCGCTGCCTGCAAGTAATTCAATCAACCCTCATGCTGGCCACCCAAACAGTCAGACCCGACAGTCACCCCGAGGCTAACTCCCCTAAAACATTGCATAAAGGCCACTGAACTTACTCACTCAGCTGACTGAGGAAATTGCACAGACAAGCCAGAAAAATACCAAGTGCCCGTCCTTGTCTCCCTTAGAAAATTGCTTAGTTTTCCCAGTTAGTCATCCCGATTGTCGACCCAATTCTCATCTCAGAAATTGCGTAGTTTCATGAGCAGGACTTCCACTGCCCAACAGTCCAATCAGCTTAGAAATTGTGCAGAGATGATCAACAGGTTGACCTCCCGACCTTAGTGTAGTTTCCCTTGCTAGTAGCTCCTAGCAGTAGACTGCTAGTTCCCTCCAGGAACTGCACAGTTTCTGCTACTAGTGACTGAGTAGCCAACTACCAATTCCCTCAGGGAATTGCACAGTTTTAGCTACTAGTGACCCAAGCAGCTAACTGCTAGTTCCGTTTGGGAATTGCGTAGTTTTGGTTGCCAGTCTCCCAGGCAGTTCCTCCCAAAAACTGTGCAATCCCTGCCTACTGACCCTCCTTAAAACTCAGCTTGTTCCTCTAGAAATTATGCAAATCTGTCCTTCCAGCCCCTGCTTCCCGCTTGTTACGGAAATTGCACAGATCGTGCCTATCTTGCCTTCCTGAAGCCCAACTGTCCCTCCCAAAATTTGCGCAATTTTTCCTTCCAGCCGAGCCAGACCTCGCAGATAGTCACTGTCAACTTGGATTGTCCATCTCCATGAATCAATGACTCTTGTTCAATTTTTCTCAGCAATGCCCAGAGCCATCATCCTGCGTCCCAACCTTGCTACCTCTCCTGGTCACTTGCATGGTAAATGATCATGTGTCATGGTATACTAGGAGGTTTTGGATTTGATGTTGTCTCATCATGAGTGACTGCAAGTACAGGTACATCAACAAACATGGAAAGATGACAAATGGGATGAACGAAGAGAGCACATGCAGAAGGACAGGTACACCAATGAACAAACGAACGATGCATGCAAAGAAATGTGCTCACCAACAGACGAATGAATGAACATGCACCTTCAAAAACAGATGAGCCTATCAAGCCTTCCAACATGCAAGCAATTAGCAACATGCCAAAGCTTCATCAAGAGAACAAAATACCATCAAAGACTCCACGCACTTCACCATGTGGAGGTAAAGTTGTGATACACCATGAAGACATCCATCACCCAACAACACTATAGCTTGACATGCATTCCAGCAATAGCAGGAATGTACAAGTACTATCATGTCATAAGTCATGTCGTCAACATCTCTACTATGGGCTATGTTTTCAATTAATGTGATGTAACATGGAAGTCCAAGAGACCCAGTTGTTGAACATAGAGTCATGTAAGTCAAAAAGTTATGGATTTCAAACAGTCATGAGGGTAGTTGAACAACCACAAGGGTCAGTTTCACCCTTGGCTATAAATACTCCCTCATTTATACATGCAAAGGACTTTTCACCTCAGCGCTTCCCACATAGCCAAGAGAGTCTGTAATATTTTCTTTGAGGAGTAAGTAGTGGCTCCAACACCCTACACTCAGGGTTAGTGATGTATGGTGTAATGATGTGTCTTGGAAATTTCGCTTATTTCATAAGCTTGCTAACATGCCAACATGTTTTTACACATGTATTGTAGTTTTTGTAAGACTAATATTTAACACTTGTGATGCATGTTGCTTTAACCTGTGTTCTACATCTGAACTATTTCACTTATTGTAATACATAATCTGTTAATGGAAATGTGTTGTATATGTTGTTAACATTGTCTTTCTCATGTAGACTACTCTACGGACACCAGACAGACCTTTCACATGAAGCTTGTTGTAACAACTATTGCACTCGTTCAAACTCATTCATTGATTGTTGTACGTGTTATCTTACCTTGTATGTTGTGATTGCGGCATCCGTGTGGACTACTCCTCTGGAAGTTCTCATGGAGTGGATGACTCCTAAGAATGTGAATGAGGTGAGATCATTTATGGGATTGGCAAGTTACTACGAGAGGTTCATCAAGAACTTCTCACACATTTCATATCCTATCACATCATTACAGTGGAAAGGTAAGAAGTTTGAAAGAACAGAATAATGTGAGGCTAGTTTTGAGCAACTTAAGTAGTTTTTGACACATGCACTAGTGCTAAAGATTTTGGATTTGGACAAGGAGTTTGTAGTGTGTACAAATTCTTGCAAGAGAGGACTTGGTGGAGTTCTGATGCAAGAAGGATAGGTAGTGTTCTATGAGTCATGGAAACTAAATGAGAACGAGCAGAACTATTCGACGTATGATCTTGAGCTAACAAAGATCATACATGCATTGAATATGTGGAGACATTATCTTTTGGGTAGGAGGTTTACATTGATGAGTGATCACAGTGGATTGAGGTATTTTTTTGTCCAGCCGAATCTAAATGTCACAAAACCTAGATGGTTGGCTACCCTTAAGTGAGTTCAACTTATTGATATCAGATATGTCAAAGGGAAGGACAAACAGGTTGCATATGCTCTTAGCAGGAAAGTACAGGTAAATAATATAGCAGCTATGAACTCTTATGGGACATAGTTACAGGATAGTATCTTACAGGCAGGACAACAGGATGACAAGTACATGGAGATCATGCATAGATTATAGTAGATCATAGGTATAGGTATAGGTGATCAAGATGCAGACTATTGTCTCATGGCAGATGGTTTGGTGAGACTCAGGGACATGATCTATGTACCAAATTGCAGTGAGCTCAAGAAGCTTTTCCTGAGGGAGTTTCATGTCAAGCCATAATCAGGTCATCTAGGATATGAGAAGACACTGACGACGGTGAATAAGTTCTACTATTGGCCAAATTTGAAGAAGGAAGTGGTAGAGTTTGTGGCTAGATGTTTAGATTGTTAGCAGGTAAAGGCATAATGTAAGCATCCAGGTGGTTTACTACAACCTATATCGATTTTGAAATGGAAACGGGAGGTCATTTCCATGGATTTCATTATAGGTATTTTGAGGACAGCAAGGCAGTATGACTCTATTATGGTTGTGGTTGACAGGTTGAGCAAGGTAGCTCACTTCATTCCAGTAAATACTAAATATTCAGTGAGAAAGGTAGCACATGTGTTAATAAGAGAGATAGTGAGATTGCATGGTGTTCCAAACAAGATTGTGTCGGATACGGTTGAAAATTTCACTTCCAAGTTTTGGAAGGAGCTATTTGTAGGCTTGGGTACAAAGTTGGCCTTCATGACAACTTATCATCCTTAAATAGATGGAAAAATAGAGAGGGTCAACGGGATCTTGGAGGATATGTTGAGGATGTATGTGTTGCACTAGCAAAAGAAATGGGAGGAGTATCTTCCATTGGTTGAGTTCACATACAACAATGGTTATTAGGCTCATTGAGGATGAGTCCTTTCAAGGCATTGTATGGACGGAGTTGTAACACTCCCATCAGCTGGAGTGATCCAGTGAACAGGGTAATTATTGGACTGAATATGTTAGCAGACATGGAGCTGAAAGTGCAAGTTATAAAGAAGGATCTAAAGGAAGCACATGATATATAGAAGAGTTATGAGGATCAAGCCCAAGAAAATATCTTTGAGGATTGGATCATGTGCCAAGTTGGCACCACAATATTGTGCACCTTTCGAGATCCTTAAGAGGATTGGACTAGTGGCATATCGAATTGCACTACTTCCAACAGTGAAATTCCATGATGTTTTCCATATTTCATTGCTTAAGATGTATATAAATGATGGTGATCATCTTATTGATTGCTCTGTATTGCAGGTGGAGCAAGAAGGTGAGTTCCAACCAGAGCCTCAGTGCTTATTGTAGCAGAAGCATCTCATGCTCAGGAACAGAGCCATAAAGCAAGTTAAAGTGCATTGGAAGCACTTTGGGCTTGAAGAAGCTACATGTGAGATGGCAGATTAGATGTGGGCCATGTATCCTTTATTGTTTTCCAGTTGAGGCGTAGAAGTTTTGGCTTGATTTTGGTATATGTTTGGCATATGTTTTGCTGATGTTTTGGTATATGTATGTATATGTATATGGATGTAAATAATGCCATGAGCTAAGTTATAATTCTCCAATAAGTGGTATGGGTGTCATGTTATTATGGTTTTTATCTTGTCATGTTGTCATGATGTTTTGCATTTGATCAGGTCTTTCACTGTAAATACTGCAACGAGATAATTTATAAATATCCATGGGCAGCATGTTTTATTTTCAGCGGTTTTGTTGAGGTCATGGTGTGGCTTAACACTGAGGGCAATGTTCCCTAAGGGGGAGGGTTCTGTAATAGCCCTAGTGAAAAGTTCATGTAATAAAAGTTAATAAAGGAAAAATAAGACCACTCCTAAGGGACACTTATTCCAAGTTGAATGTTGGGCAAAGATATCCTAGTGGGCATCACTAGATGTGTGTTTTGGCGAAGGAAAATTGGCAAAGGCTAAGGCAAAGGCATTAAAAGGAAAAAATGCATTTTTAGCACATTTATTTATTTAAGGGAAATTAGGAGAAAAATAAGGTGAAATGTCACAGGTTGCATGTGAGGAGGAAATAAAAGGAAAATAATGGAAAATGAAGAAAATAGAGGCCTCACTCATAAATAGGCTTCTGAGAATTAGTTAGTAACCTTTTTTCATTTCATGTTTGGAGCTCTCTCATTATTATCTCTCTCTTTCTCACTCTTGGTCACATAGAGTTTTCTTGGAGCACTCTAGCTTTGGAGTAAGGAAGGAAAAACAAGCAAAGGGAAAGGAAGGAAAGCAAGGATTAAGGAAGGAAAAAAGGATCAAGCAGCTTCAATAGGAATACTTGCAGGTAACCTCTTGCATGTGTGATTTCCTAGCTAGTTTGGACATGCTTGGCTTTGCATGTTGGTGTATGGTTCTCTTGTTGTCAGTGACATGGTTTTGTCGGGTTATGACAGTGGCTTTCAGCCTAGCCTTGCCTTTTTCCAGATGCCATGTTATTTCGATGTTTATTTTGGTTTTTGAGATTTGGCTTGTTGGATGGATTTCAGAATCCGGGGTGGAGGTGGTCTCAAGTTTCTTTCCCAAAGGCCTAAGAATCCCTTGACCGATTTTGGCAAGATACATGGTAAATCCTGAGGGAGGAGTCTCGTTTTAGGGCCCAATGATCCAGGTTTCGATTATGGTAAAGCTTGAGATGTTGGTCTCGGTTTAGGACCTAGTGATCTGGGATTGGATTGCGGTAAATACTAAGAGACAAGGAGACAAAAAATTCCTCAAGAATAGTGATGAATTACTGATGGAATTCCAAGTTCGGTTTGGTTGTGATTGGAGCACCGGGTTTGGTGTGATCACAGTTTGGTGAGGGTGGAGATGGTTTAACCTCTGGATTCCCTTGGTTGTTATGGGATTATTTGTTCTATTAGATCCCACATTCATGCTTGGAATATGGCAAGGGGGTTATTGGCTTAAAGAAAGATTTGGTTCAACCATGTCTATGATCAGGTGGTACGTGGAAGTCCCAAAACTTGTCGGATTTGCTTATGATTAATAAAAGCTAAGTTCTCTTACTTTTGCAATTGTTTATATGTGGATTTAATGATTGTCATATATCTAATATTTATATGGTTTTATGTTGGTTGTAAGCATGGTTATATGACTAGTTCATGTCATGGATATTTCATGTATTTACTTGTAATTGTTAAAATGATGGATGCAAGACCTAATTGAGGTTATAATAGTTCAATGGAGAAGGTGGTGATTCTTCTAGTTATGTTTCATAAGCGATTTCATTGATTTATGTTATCTCTTGTATTCTAGACCCATAGGTTTCATTAATGCCAAGTGTTTAAAAAAAAATGTCAGTCCCGGTTGGTGATGCTCAGGCCTAATCCTGAGGTTGATTTTGATTTATTAGTATTGTCATCATGTCTTTTATGGATTCTGGAGCTTGTAAGAAGTTCTGGGCAGAGGCCGGGATTCTGGGCTAGAAAATTGGCTCAAATCTCGGGGATGATGGCATAGGTTTACTGAGAAGAGTCCATGGACACTATCACATAAGCTTGTGAGAGAGACTCTAAGTTTTTGGACGTTGTCATGCCTATAACATGAGAGAAACTAGGGGTTAAAAGGCTCAAAACATCAGTGGGACCCAGGGGCAAGATGTCTGAGTGGATGACATGTCTCTTGAGGGTGTTGTTGCTGATGTGGATGGGTTTGATTGATGTGTTACATCGATTCCATTTCCTTAAGGTCACCAAGGAGGTTGAATCCGTTATAGTGTCCTCTCTCGTTGCATGTTTACCCCGACTAACCAGTTTCTTGGGTAGACCTAGGAGGAGGGAGTGTTACGCTCACTGATCCAAATTGGATCCATTAAAGACTGGCAAAGAACCATGACTATATCAGGTCGGGACGAATCTCTACAAATTCTAAAAACAACAATCAAAAACACCTTGAACCAGTGGCAATGGCAGCCAGTGTGGAACAATGAATACCTCGGTCAAAGCATGTTGACCAAGGCCCATGGACACTACGCAGGAGGTCAAAGTAGCCCCTGGGAGCCTTGGATCGGGAAAAGGAGGTGATTTTTCGCTGGGTGAATAGGGCCAAAATGGAGGAGCCTTAAGCACTCGGTCGCATTGGGAGCTGGAGAACCACAGGCGGAGAAATGAAAAGCGCTAAAAGGACAAATGTGGGACCTACACTCTGGAAACCAGCGGTATTGGTCAGGGCACCCTCAAATGGTAAACAGTTTTGGAGAAGAGCATAGCAATCCCACTCAATGATCAATGCGTGGCGGTGGAGGTGAGAGAAAATGGTCGTTGATCACGTGTTGTTGGTCGAGAAAGTCAACCACGCGGGACATGCGTATGACGTTGGATCTGGAGGAGCCTAGATTGGATGGCTAAGATTGCACCCGATGGAGGAAGTGGAATCGACAAGGATTAAGTTGTGTTCTAAAGGGATTTGGAATCTATTTGACTACCATGGTGGAGGAAGAACGCATCCACAACGTAACTGAAGAAACAAACCGACGAGCAGGCTGGTGTTGTTTAGATGGGGACATGTGGCCACTCCTTGAGCGTTCATGCTGACGCCGAACAGGGAACTCCAAGCGCAGCTGCAGAACGCGAATCGACATAGGCGGAAGAGGAACCGAACATGCATGGAAAGAAATGGCTAAAAGCCATGAATAGAGACAAAATACACAGTCAAGTCGGAGTGAGGTCCGAGAGACGAAGGAAAAGACCAGAATCCTGAGAGGAGGACAAAATACATAAAGAAGAAGGCAGTAAAGCAAGAGAAAAGCAGGAAGAGACAGAGGGTCGTGCTGACACAGCTACAACATCGAGCAACACCGAGCTTGAGAGATTCGAGCCACCCCATAGAGGGATCTGTCCGGGCTGAGCACCACATTAGGCTCTTACCACTATAGACCAGAAGGTCACAAAGCTGGTGGGAAGAAGAGACTGTGTACCCCAGTGGCTTGGGGAATCCAAGAACCACCCTACCAAGCAAAACCTGCTTTAGGAGAACTCACATTGAGTCCCTGCATTGTAATTCTTTGTTTAAAGACACAATAAAACAAGGCCACCACTGAAAGCTGGATCGGAGACGTAGCCCTGGAGAATAGGGTGAACTCCTTATTAAAATTGCTTGTGTCTTTGTGGTTGCCTACTATATTTCTTTGTTGTCTTTCCATTTAAAATGTTTGTGTATTGGCAATCCGATCGATCCGTTGCTTAAATAACATAGAACACACACCAACACATGAGTCCGTAATACCTTTTGTTTAATAAAACTTCAACTAATGTCACTCATAGGGTGATTATCAGATCAAGTGGTATCAGAGCTCTAGGCTGTAAGGTTAGACAAGCTTGTGTTGGTTTAACTGTGAATGCTCACTAGATCAAAGCTCAAATCAGGAGAAGGAGAGTTGGTGGAAACTAATCCTGAAATTAGGAGAGTCTATTCTCGAAAGACAATGTCAGAGGAAGGTTCTATAGGGCCAGACCCTCAATTCATAGAAATTTTCCTAGCTATAAAATCTATGGTAGAAGAAATGTATAGGGACTTTAGAAAGCATAAAGATGAAGATTTATCAGGCTCGAAGCAAGATAAAGAAGAGGATGAATCTCATTCCCATGACCACTCAAAAGGGAAAACGAAAGAAGAAATCTTTCCCACACCTCCTAATAGCCCTGTGCATAATAAGAAAGCATCTTTGATTAAACTAGATGTTAAATTTGATTTGCCTATATATGATGGAGAGCTAAATGCTGGAAAGTTGGAAAATTGGATTAGACAAATTGATGTATATTGCAAGGTACAGAACATAGACTCGGACAAGAGTAAGATTAAGCTGGCAAGTTTATGCTTAGGAGGCATTGCTTTGGTTTGGTGGGAAGGCAGAACCCAAGCTGATATGAAGAAGCATGGTAGGACCATCTCTGTCTGGAGTGAATTTGTTGCTGAAATCAAAAAGAAGTTCTATCCATTGGCCTACATGCAACAAGCCATGATGAGTTGGAAAACTCTTCAGCAGTTGAAAGGGAAAAGTGTACAAGGGTATACTCAAGAGTTCAGAAAGAAAGCATTGATGTTGGGTATCTCATTAGACTCACCAAAAACTATTTTGAAGTACATTGGTGGTCTACACAGCTACATGAGGCATACCATCCTCATGTTTAATCCCACTAGTATAGATGAGTTATATGTACAAGCTACTCATCTAGAAGCTAGAGGAAAGAATGGAAATCCAGAAGTTGGGGGACCATCCCAACCCACTGTAAGCAAGAGCAAGGAGAAAAGAAAGCAGAAGTGGAAAGAAAGGAAGGCTAACACTGCACAAAAAAGCAAAGCTTCATGCACTCACTGTAAAAAAGATGGGCATGATGATGAGCACTATTGGATTCTGCATCAAGAGCTGAGACCTAAGAAGTCCGAGGGAAAGAAGAAGAAGACTGCTGCAGCTATTCAGAAATATTTGTGTTCAGACTCGGGAGACGAAACAATCATTGTAGCCACAGGTATAAAAGGTAAGAATTCTGAAGCATCTACTAGTAATTCTGCTCAATCTGTTATTGATGAAGAACACGAGAGAAAAAGACATGAGCTTTTCCATATTTGAGTTGTTTCCAAAAATCAAAAGATTGATACTTTGTTTGATAGTGGCTCACAATTAAATCTAATTTCTGAAGCAATTGTAAAGAAATTGGGATTAACAACTACACCTCATAAGAAATCATATCCATTAGGATGGTTGAACGATAAAGCACAACTACAAGTGACTAGACAATGCAAACTCAAGTTTTCTTTTGGGTCAGCATTTGTAGATGAGGTTGAGTTAGATATAATTCCTTTGGATATATGTGGAATTGTTTT
>APFE030456007.1:32818-77307 GCA_000404065.3 Pinus taeda | reverse complement strand
GGTGGACGTAGCCCAAACTGGGTGAACCACGTATATCTGTGTCTCTCTTGTTTTGTGCATTTTCTGTGTTTATATTTCTGCAATATTTTATGTGTTCCATTGCTCCGTAATATATAATTTTCTAACGGATCATGTTTGTAACTCGACATCCCTTGGAGAGAGACCACCATCCCCACCAAGATTTGTTCCATGGCCTTACCCATCAGGCTTTTCATAAGCTAGTAGAGGTATAATTTATGCTTGAATTGGGTTATCCTTCCTCTAGTATTCTCAGCATCCGAGACTAGTGTCCTCCAATTCTCCATCTCGTCCTTTGTCTCACTGTTGCTTGATTTCTTCCTCCCACTCTTCTAACAAATTCTGAATGCCTCCATCCATTCACTCTTAGTATGGCGCAGCTGCTTCACTAATGAGGTGCTCCACCGATTTCCTTCCTCCCCATCCTCTTCTTGGTTGAGCCATATCTCCACTGCTCGAAACATGTTCACAGTAAAGGATTGTTAATTGTATACACTATAACATATTATATCCATGGTTATTGTCCCAACTATAATTGCCAATGCCATCATTCTCCCTGTTTATTGCTTTTTTCCATTTGCTAGCACTACCAGAGGCAAGATGGGCGGAGAACCAATCCTGAGGAAGGTCGAGGCTCCCTATCCCTTCTAGCTTTTCACCCGACTCTCCCCATTGCCTTGCATACTTAGTGTGGTTAACAAACCTCAGCCAAGTCCATGTACTTGGGCTAAACCTTAGCCCGACCCCGTTCCCCTCTGCCCAGTGAGTCATAAGCATTTTGCTGCCCTCTGCATGCCTGGCATCCCCCACAGGGGTCCTATCTAGTCTCTTAGCATAGTAATTACTCTCAATTCCCCATGGATTATCAATTTTACAACCACTAGTCCAACCTCCTACCCAACATATTAGCTGCCCTTTGCCACCCTCAGTCTCTGATGCCGAATTTTTGCCTACCCAACCCTAGCAATTAGCAACACTCATCCCATAGTATGTATAATCCAGGGTTCCATTACCTCCAAAATCAAAGTCCACACAGCCACCGGGAAGGTAGAATTCTAGCATGTTCTCAACAAGGATGCATAGCCATACTAGAGTTGCACGACGCCACCTCCATTTCCCTCTATGTTTCTCCCAATTCCCCTTCCCAGGTATCAACCTCTCCCCACAGCAAGAATCAAACCAAGTCGACATTGCAAAGGAGGTGAAGAGCCAAGATACATACTTGTTTCTACTCCAAGGTTGATGCCGTTGTTTTCATCGCCTTCCCTCTCTATTGTTCCTGCTCCTTTCTCCACAAGCCAAATTACATTTCTTACCCATCTGTCTCATCTTAATTACTATACATCCCACCTCTCTCCTGCCATTTTTGCCACCTTTCCCACCTCCCTTGCATGTACTCATGCTAAGGGCCACAGCACCCATCACCTTGAGTGTGTGGGGGGTGGTGGTATGAATGTCATCTATACTCTTCATTACTACTCATAGGCACTTCCATCCACCGGCACGCACCCCGATCGGGGTCTTGATTTCCTAGAGGCCTGTTTTCCTGGCTTTTCCTACAGTCCTAATATAGTATATCATCCAGGGGTTTGTATCTCTCATCTTATGGTTGTACTGGCCATAATTTTTCCATTGGACCATTTTGTTGGTTGCATCCCCACTTTGCCATAAAATCTGCCCCTTTATTCCCTTCTTGTCTTACAAGTCGGACCATTAGATAATCAAATTTTTGAATTAATTCCCCTATCTCTTGTATTAGGTGAGTTTTCCTCAAACTTTAGCTGAGCTTGTCCCATGTGGTGCCATTGTTCAATTTCGCCAAAGTGTTTATGACCAAACTAGAGTCACCTTCCACCACTATGTTTCGGTATCCCATTCTGACAGCTATTAGGAGTCCTTGTCTTGTTGTAGAAAATTCTGCCTCGTTGTTGCTTACTATCCCACACGAGTCAGCATATATGAGATGCGTGTTGGCTTGGTTGTCTTGTAAGAGGCCACCAAGACCTGCCACTCCTGGGTTCCCTTTGGATGCCCCGTCAATGTTTAGTTTTATGAATCCTTCTCCTAGGGTATTGAAGTGAGTCAGGGATATCGAACCAGACATGTTTTTTCTCCAAGAAATTGGGGCAATCATTTCCATGGATAAGTTAAGTTTTTGTAAAATTCGTTCTTCTTGGGGAGGAACTTGCCAGTCCTCTTGGTTCCACTATTATGTTAGGATGGTTTCTCTAATGTTGCACACTATTCCTTCCCACACTTGTTCCTATGATGAGGCTTTATTTTTAAAAACTCTTCGGTTCTTCTCTTTCCATATGTACCATAGATTTAATCCTAAGCCCAAACCCCATGCTCCATTCACTACTAGGCTTGAAAATATGTTTTTATGCCATATGAGTATTGTTTCCTTAATGTTGTGTCGGTCTCGATCCATCCTTTCGCAAACATCTTGCATCTTATCCCATTTTCGTTCAAAAAATAGGTAAGTGTTAAGCATGTGCTCCATATCTTCTACTTTTTGCTGACATAGCCAAAAGAGGGATGACCCCTAGCAACCCCTTTTCTGTAGTTGGTACCAGGTTAGAATATGTCCTTTGCAAACCAGCCAGAGGAAATGAGCTACCTTGGGCCACTATCCTCCCAGTTTTTTTCCTTGATGCCCTACCCTTCTTGGGCATGTTCTGCTTGGAGGTCATATACTTCTTTTATGGTAAAGGTTCCTTTCGTGGTGTGTCCCCATCTTAGAATGTCTGGTTCATTTATGATCATTAATTGTCTCGATCGCATTTCTTTTTCAAATTATATCCATTGGTTTGTCTCTATAGCCTGGCACCAGTCTTCCTTCTTCTTCCATGTTCTCCAATTCCCGGTTCCTTGGTCCTCTTTCCAGAATTGTCCAACATGCCTCTGGTGAATTGGTATATATCTCTAAGGTCTTGCTTGTCTACTAGTCATTCCCTTTGTTTCCAAGAGTCCTATCAGAATCTTGTTGTTTTGCCATTACGAATTTCCCATAAAGCATGCTCATTTATGAGGTTCCTATTTTGGGTTGCCAAGTTCCACACTGCTGATCCTTTGGGGGGTCTTTGTATCTCATAATATCCTTAGTTCTCTTAGGAATATTATATTTTCTTGTCCATATTTGTTTCCATAGATCCCTTCCACCCCCTATGCATCTCCACCATAGTTTTTCTCCCATTACTTGATTTAAGGTATAGGGGTCTCTCGGGCCTAATCCACCCTCCATTTTTTTTTCACAAATCCCTACCAAGATACCAATGCTCATTTTGTAACCTATTGTGCCCCTCCCCACAGGAATTTTTTTAAAATGTCCACCATTTTGGAGCATGCCCCTTTTGGGGCTGCCATCCCTGAAAGTTAGTATATAGGTATCGATTATAGCACTACTTTCAGAAGGACAGTCCTACTTGCTAGGTTTAGGAATCTAAAAGCCCACTTACTTAATCTTCCCTGCAACTTTTGGAGGATCTGCTGCCAGCAGGATAACTTTGGGGAATTTTCCAATAGAGGCATGCCGAGGTATTTAGAGGGGAGGTTTCCCATACTGAACCCCAAGATCCTGGCCAGATAAGTCTTAACATTCCCCTGGGTGTTAAAGAAAAAAATACAGAATTTTTCATTATTTATCTTAGTCCCCAAGGCCTCAATGAAGGTATTCAGAATCTCTTTTATTCTACAGGCTTCCCTAAGGGAGACATGGCAGAAGATCATGATATCGTTAACGAATTGTTGGTGGGTGATGGTTAAATTGTTACCCCAAATCCTCAAACCTCTAATCCTAGAGTCTCAGGCTTCGTTTTTTATAAATCTTCCCAAAACTTCGAAAGCTATAATGAACAAAAAGGGAGACAAAGGGTCTCCCTACCTTAGGCCCTGGGTTGGATTAAAGGTTTGAGTAGGAGTCCCATTTAGCATAATTGAAATGACAGGAGAGGATATCATGGCAAGGGTCCACTTTATCCACCTTTGGGTGAAGCCGTAGGATTTGAGGATGCTACTTAGGTAGTCCCAGCTTAACCTATCATGTGCCTTGGATAAGTCCAGTTTAATCATCATTCTAGCAAGCTTTTTTTTCCTTGAGAGAGTGTACTACTTCTTGAGAGGTTACCAACTCGTCTAGGATTTGCCTTCCCTCAACAAACCCCATTTTCTCCGGAGAGATTATATTCGGCGGCAGGGGTTTTAACCTTTTTCAATAAGAGTAGCTATGATTTTATATTTAACATTACACAGGGAAATAGGTCAAAATCCTTGTGGATATTCCGATTTCGATTTTTTAGGAATAAGAGCAATAAAAGTCGAGTTTAGGCTGGGGCATACCTTTTGATTGCGACGAGATTCCTCAACAAACTCAAGGATATCTCATCCCGTGAATTTCTAGGTGGCTTGGTAGAATTCTGTTGTAAACCCATCAGGGCCTGGGGCCTTATTTTTGTGCATGCCATTGACAATTTTTCCACCTCTTCTAGAGTAGCTACTCTCATCAAAACTATGTTCTAATCCTGAGTAACCCGATGGGGGATATGTTGTGAGATTATTTTTATAGCTTTCATTCTATTTCTTGTGGTTCTGATAGCAGATCTCTGAAATGATTTACCAGAAGTTCCTCCATTTCTTCGTGTTGGACTCTGTGATTCCCCTCCTCATCTTTTAGGGAGTAGATTCTGTTATGATGTCTATGTTGGACCATGGCCTTGTGAAAAAATTGGGTGTTACGCTCCCCCTCCCTTATCCAGGTCACCCTCGATTTCTGTTTCCATAGGATTTCTTCATGTTTTCTTCTTTCCTCCAATGGATTTATTAGTTGTCCTCCTTCTTTAACTAATTCTTCAGATCTTCCTTCCTGTATGATTTTTTGTTGCACCTCCATCATGCGCTTATTGATCTGCTTTTGGTCATTAATAATATGCCCAAATTCTTCTTTATTCCATTTCCTAAGCTTATTCTTTAGATCCTTGAGTTTTAGTTGGAACATATGCATGCATTTCCTCCCTTTCTATGTACTATGTCTCCACCACTCCTCTATTTTTTTTATGAGGTCTGGATCTCTTAAACAGAATGCTTCAAATCGGAATGGTCGATTTTTGGGGCTCGCCTTCAGATCCACTTCCAATCCTATCAGCCAGTGGTCCGATCCCATGCCAGGGAGGATCGAGGCTTCTATGAATATATCTTTGGTTATGACTTGTTATGAGATTAATAATCTATCAATTCATGAAGCTATTTGATGAATCCCTCCTCTCCTATTACTCCAGGTGTGGACACTGTTAATTGTTGGGAGGTCTACCAAGTGCAACTTAGTAATGGTATCTCCAAATATTTCCATGTCTACGTCCATTCTTCGCATACCTCCCTTCTTCTCTGCCAGGGAGGTGATCATGTTAAAATCTCCTCCTACCACCTAGAGGTCTTCCCGGTATAGGTTTCTCATTTTTGCAAGATTTTGAAGAAATGCTCTTCTTTCTCCCGGGATATGAGGGCCATACACACTTGAAAGCAGCACCCATTCTTTCGATCTAATAATTCTAAACTTACCTAAGAGTATTCTAGGGAGGCTGACCCAGTCTTCGAACAAGATCTCTCCAAGGTTCCATATAATTGCCAACCCTCCAGCACTACAATTTGCATCCTGGGCTATGACTTGGTACTGGGGTTTAAAATTTTCCGAAATGCCTTTTAGTTTGCTTGCACTAATTTTAGTTTGTTGTATGATCATGATGCTTGGTCTGTCTTTCTTCAATCTCTCTTTGAGGTATCTCTGTTTTCCTCTGCTATTGAGGCCTCTTATATTCCATGTTGTAATAATCATTTCAACAATTTTGGGGGTTGTTGGAAGACCTCTGATAATGGCACTACTCTTCCCGAGTTTACTAGTAGTTCCCCAACCATCTGGATGGATTCATTCATTGTTCTTCTTCCCCGGTTTTTTCCCCCTTTTCCTAGGGTTCCTGATTCTTGTCCTTGCTCACCTTGAGACCCTAGGTGCTCTGGTTGGGCTATGATAGTTGAGCCCAATTTGACTTTATATTGCTGAAGAGTTTCCTTGTAGAGTTGCTTCTAGTCTTCTGGTATGAAACATTCATCTAAGTGTCTCCATGCTTGTAGTAAATGTTTCATTACTTGTTCTTCCGAACTAAGATCTCCTTTCATGTTATCAATCTCCATTGGCTTTTTCTTTATCAGTTGCATTGTGATCTCCTCTCTTGGTTTTTTTGCTACTTCCTTGCTCTTCGACTTGTTTCCTTCTGGTTCCTTCTTTTGCGGGCTTTCCATCTCCATGATATTGTCCAGGGTAGTCTCTCCCATTTCAGCCTCTTGTAGAGTGGCAAATATGTTTTGGGCGCACTACTCTTTCTCATTTTGGCTTGCTTTCTAATTACCTATCAACCTTTGGTTCCTTTTTCTCCTATGCACCTCCTGAAAGTCGTCCCCTTCTTCTATTTCCTTCGTTTCTCCTGTCCTTCGCTCAGTCGTAGGGTTCTCATTATTATTTAATGGGAAAGCTTGATACAAGTGGCCATATTCATGGAAGAGATGACATCTAAAGGGGATATGTTCATAGTCTAGGGGTTGTTGCCATATCTCATCATGGTATTCCAGTTCTATGAAGTTTGTTAGCGGCTTCGTGATATTCATGTATACACAAATTCTTGCATAAGAGGTGTACCTACCTTTTCTTGTTGAGTATGCTACTTTGATGAAGGTTCCAGTTGAGTTACATGTCCCTTCCAAAATTTCGGGATCCCAAAAATCCATTGGTAGACCGAAAAGTCGTACCGAGACGGGCGCTGCCAGACGCTTTTCTTGATATGGGTTGTAGCATTCCTCCCAATGTCTCATGAAGAGGCCAGCATTGTTAAAAAAATACGGCCCATCCTCAAAAACCTTCTCCTTGTCTTCCAGGTTATAAAATATTACTAAGAAGAACCCTTTCACCCCTAGCTTGAGATCTATGTGCCCTTTCGGTTGCCATCGTTGCTAGATCCATTTAATCAATTCATTCTTTGTTGGCCAAGCTCTAATAAACTTACATATCAGGGCGTGTTCCTTCATGTATCTTCGATATTCCTCCAGTTTATTGTTTGGAATGAAAAAACGTGGTTTTTTTGTTGCTCTTGGCAGGCATTTCCCTCCCAATCATGCTTGCCATTTCACACCCAAAACCAGTATGCATTTTCCATAGTTGTCATTGCTTCTATTTGCTCTGTGCTAGCTCGATTCACTTGTAGCAATGTTCCGGTAGGAGGGGATCTGTCGTGTTGCTACAGTGGCTTCACCATCTACAAGGTTTGCAGGTTTGCAAGACCGGATCCATGAAAACCCGTGCTACTCACATTGTGAAACCTTAGCTGCTCCCACTCTCCATCCAAATACATTTCTAGGGTATAATATTATTCATAAACTTTATAATATTATTCATTATTAATAATGAATAAATTAGCTATTTAATAATTTAATTAATGATGAAATGAATTATTTAAATAATTAACAATATTTATATTAATAAATATAATTAATAGATATGGAAAAAATATAAATGTAATATGCTAAATTTATAGATTAATATAACCATTAATATATAAGAATTTTAATTTTAATTTTAAATTTTATGATATTAATATTTAATATTAAGTTTGATTTAATTATTAACAATATATTAATTAATTAGCCATATTAGATTTATAATATAGTATGAATTAAATTAATGTTTATGTCTGATATCAACCACATTTATTTAATAGTGAGGTGTGCTAGTTACATTCATTTGTTAAGTTTTATGATTACTAATTGATAAATAGACGAAATATAATTTTGCTAACAATATAATTATACATATAAGGAAATATTTATAAATTCTATAGAAATAATTTTAATTATATATAAATATATATATAGATAGATATAATTAATCATTTAAATTTAAAATTCTTACCCATGTAAAAACATAACTTTACTTTTAAAAATATACCGGCAGGAAAAGCCATCTCCCTCTTGATTGATACAGACTCCACAATTAGGCGAAATTTCCGAAAATTCGTATGAGTTTGCTTACTTAAATAACTGGCCAGTCCGAGTGAGAGTGATTCAAAAGCAGAATTCTGTAGTTAAGTCATTGTGACATCATCTTCCCCCGATTGGTAACCTACCCTCTCCGAATGGGCCCGTGACCTCTGAAAAGCCTACCAACAAACCACCAGCTGGATTGCAACAGGATGAATGATCAAGCTATCTCTCGATATCTTCAAGCGTTAGAATTTCTTCAAGTAATTCATCTTACTAGTTACTACCATGTAAACAAAATCAAGGTACTGTGCATTATACATTCTGCCGAGCACACAGGTCATAGCCTGCGTTCAATTTCAGAATTGCTTACACGCATTCGCATCAATCGGAGCAGAATTGCGGATCGATGGCTCTAGCTAATCATTTCTTTTCTCGTTGAATCGTGCAAGCTTTCAATACTTAATCAGAAATAGAACAACTGTCATTAGAAACAAGTTATCGTTGGATTTTATTGGTATTTACAATTTGATAAAGAACTGGATAATGTTGGAAATAGTAATTACTCTTACCTGCAGTGAATTCGAGTAAATTTGAGTTAGTTCCAGTTTAATTTCAGTTAGTTTGAGTTTAATTTACAATTGGAAATATTAAGAGTGTGAGTTAATTTGACTTAATTGGAATTCAATTTTTATTTGAAAAATTCTAATTTAAAGTAAGTTTGTATGAACAAATTAACTGGAGTAAAGTTTGTGTGAACAAGTTAAGTTAACTGGAATTGAATCAAATCAGTTAGAAATAATATAATTCCCTATTTAGCAAAGTTAGGCTTTATATACCTGAGATGTATGAGACCATAATTATATATGTGAGAAGTTTTATGAATAAAAACCTAATTGTGTGAATTTGTGTATTTTTCCTTATCTTCCTTTGCATCAGATAAATTCATTATCTTCACGCTCCGATTGTTAAGGCAACGCTATCGGTGGGGAGACGAAATGAGAGGAATATTTGGATTTAGTGTTGTAGAATTCATGAGAAAGAGGAAGCAATCTCACTGGATCTCCAAGGGTTTCAAGTCAGAAAATATACCGTTGAACAATGGCACCTCCCTGCACTGCTGGGTATTGAAGAATTCATATACTGTACTGGGGAATCAGCGGCCAACTCTCCTTCTCATTCACGGTTTCGGGGCGGATGGGCTGGTTGGATGGGATAAACAAATTTGCGAGCTCGGGAAGCAGTTCGATCTCCTCATTCCGGACCTCATATTCTTCGGGAACTCCACCACCACCAGCTCTGAGCGCACTGAGCTCTTCCAAGCGGAGTGCATGAAGAGTATGGTGGAATATCTTGCGGTGGAGAGCGTGATCGTGGTGGGGCACAGCTACGGTGGCTTCGTTGGCTTCTGGATGGCGCACAAATACCCTAACCTTGTCCGTCGCCTGGTGATCGTCAGCTCTGCAATCTGCATGACGCCGTCGACAAACGATAGTCTTCTCAAAGAATTGGGCTCCGACGACATTAAAGACGTTCTGATTCCCAACAATTGTGGAGACATGAGAAAAGGCATGAATATTACATTTTACAAGATGCCATGGCTTCCTGCTTGTATATACCAGGACCTCCTTCAGGTATAAGCTCGTATTGTTTCCTTGTTTCCTTTGCAACGAAATGTTAAGTCCTTTTTTGGTTTAATTTGAATTTGAATGCTCGATAGACCATGGGAGGAAACAGAGAGAAGAGGCTAGAGCTGTTGGATGCTATTGTCATTGGTTCACAGAATTCGCACTCGCTGCCCACAGTAAACCAGGTTTCTTTCTTTACGATACATTCGATTTAATTGTGTACAATTAAGATGTGCTGTATAGGTGAATTTTGTTTGTAGATTTTTGAAATATTTATAAAATCTGATCGACAGAAATTAAGTTAATGGTTTAATATAGTAGTGGTTGTATTTGGAATTTCAAAATGGCTATTTTTTCAGATGGTAAATGTCAGAATATTTCAATAAATAAGAGTGAGGTCAAACCATTATCTTGTGTTATTTAAGCTAAATCGATATTATATATAGAATTCCAAAATTACTATGCTAATCTAAATTTTAAATTGTAAAATTGAAAATATCACAATAAGCAGCATCCAAATTGTAATGTTGAGAATATCACAATAGCCAGCAGTAAGTTCAAACAATTGAACTCAATCAAATATTTTAAAAACTGCCATCAAAATAAATTCAGCGTTCCAAAATATTAAATAAGGAAACATTAATGTATCAATTTGTTTCAAATTATTGATAGAAACTTAAGATTTTTGTATTTGGATGAAATGAAACAGGACGTTCTAATAGTTTGGGGAGAGAAGGATCGAACCTTCAGGCTAGACCAGGCCTTTATTCTGCAGAGGTAACCAGCTGCAAAATTTTGATTTTTTTAATGCGAATGGAGTTTTAGATATTTTTATAATTTGTTAGTCTCTTCCAGCGTAAGTTCAATTTTCAGTTCATTTTTGCAGACATATTGGAGAGAAGGGTAAGGTGGTGGTGATAAAAGAGTGCGGGCATGTTCCTCAGTTGGAGAAACCCATAGAGTTTAACGAGACGCTGCTCAACTTTCTTCTGTTAAATGGAGAATTAAATGCACAGAAGATGCATACCATGAAAATAAATTGTGCAGATAATTAAATGCACAGAAGATGGATGATGGATGGTTGCAATAGGTGATCGCATTGACATTCGAATAAGGCTAGGGCCACGACAAATCTGTCAATTCCTTAGAGATTGAGCATGTTTGGGCTTAATCTATCGGTTTTTTTTTATTTTCACTTTTATAACATTATAAATGTTATTTGATATGCGAAGGCAATAGCTATGGAGTGATCACCCTCTCTCCACTTGCGGTCACTCAAAGAGTGATAGCTATTCCCCTCTCATCATCCCCTCAGATAACATTTATAATACTATAAAAGTGGAAATAGGAAAAACCAAGCTATTGCAGATTGTCAGAACCGCTGTATCTATCACGTTGACTTTCAATAAATCGTAATAAACGTTTTAATCTGATTGACTTCGATTTTATCTTTTCGCTCCACTGGACATGTAGGCGATCCCGTGAACAACTTAAAGTTGTTCACGAACTTTCTGGTCGAATCGACTGTCTTAAACGCAAGGAAAAGACAACTGAGAGGAAAAAAAAATAAAGAATAAATAAACAACGTTCACTAATGTAAAATCAAAATTTATGTGAGCCTACTTATGTTCATGTGACTTTGCATATTTATTTCAAAAATGATATATGATTTTTAAATTAAAATAGGAAAGAAGTGATACGAAATTATTTATGATTTTATGATATTGATTTATGGCATTGTAATTAGTTTATTTATAAAATTATATAAAGATTATATATTAAAAAAATATATAGATAAAAATTTATGTTTGTTTTAAATGGAATATAATTTTTATAATTAATAATAATAATATTATTTAATTTAATTAATTTGTTTTTTTAATTTGGTTAATAGGAGATATATATGAATTTAATGTTTTGATATTTATTTGATTTCAGTGTTTGTTAGCCAATTTATTTATATGACTGCACTCTTTCACTCATGTAATTATATGAAGTAAATAACTAAGAAAAATCGATATGCATCAATTCAAAGTACACATTAATAACTATAAGAATAATAATAAAAAAGGTTGTATAAATTATTTAAATTAATAATTTAAAGAGAAGGTTTTTCATTTTCTCATTGTATTGTTTTTGTTTTTTTTTTCATTTGCTATTGGTTTTAGCTCATAGGGCTTATAGGAGGTTCAACGTGGAGTTGGCAGGTGCCTCTTTCAAAATAAAAATAAAATTTTCTAAATAGAAAAATAATGTTGCTATAATCAAAATAAAAAATAATATGTTATGTATGTTTAGTGAGTTGTGAGTATCATGTAATATAATTTCATATCAACTTGAATTGACCCCTCTCAAAATAAAAATAAAATATTCTCTAAATAGAACAGCAATGTTGATTATAATAAAATACAAAAAAAGAGTTATATATGTTTAGTGAGTTATACATATGAGGTAGTATAATTTCATATCAACTTTAAAGAAAAGTAAAGTAATTAAAAATAACAAAAAATGTGTGAGTAAAATATTTAAATCTTATATATTTTTACATAAAAAATGATAAGTACTTTATAATAAAAATGATAAAAAGAAATATAATTCATTCAAATTCTTAATATAAATATCATATAACAAAAAATTAATATAAATATCAATAAATATTTTAATATATAAAAATAATTAATATACTTAAAAATATATTAATAGCTAAAAAATTAACACCCAATTAAATAAATACAAATATTACTGATGTGATTTACCTCACAATCCTGCAATTTTAACCCTTTTTAAGTTAACAAATTTTCCAGATGCAGCTCAGCGAACTTGGGTGGGGTGGCTCTCGGTTGGGCTACTTGACTTGGATACTCGGATTTGATAACCGCTTTATTGGCTGTTTTAAACTAATAAAATATATATTTTTAGGGGGTCCGATTATAATTTATCATAAGGGAAATGAAATGGATATTTTATTATTACTGGAATATACACTTTTACAACATTTATCTATTTTTTTTCAAGGTAGAAAAAACATAATATTATTTATATAAGAAATATAAAAGAGTCTAAAATGTACAATCAGCAGGAAATAGCATATGTTCTAAAGATAATGAAACTGTAACATCAGTGAAGCCATATCCTGATATATCTACATCAGCCCTGAGAAACCATGACAATAGAGCAAAAAAGAAAACGACAAACGTCTAAATGAAGACCATATACAAAAACAGGATCGGTATAAGGGTCCTCCGCCTGTAAGGACAAAAGAAATTGTATGCACTTCGAAGTTAAGCCGAGACATTGAAATGAAGCTATTCAACCAAAACAAATAGCATATAGTTCATAGCAACTAGCATCTTATATAGCACAGAAATAAAAACAGAGAGAACTATGAACAAAAATCTAGAAATTGGGAGGGAAAAAGTCCTCAATGGAAAAGCATTTTCCATCAGAGGAAACCTGAAGATGCCACAACCACGGAGAAGCTTGAAGACCTTTTTTTGATAAGGAGTCAACCATTTGATTTTGCTCCCTGCAGATGTAATTTACTGAACCACCTTTTAAGGAGGTCCAAAAGAACCTGATCCGTTCTAGCCACCCTACAAGAAGAGGCTTGGAGATGGTATTTTTCCCAGCAACATAATCCACCAAAACCTTTGAGTCCCCATAAATAAAAACATCTTGAAGATTTAAAAAAAGATAGAAACTCATGAGACTTGCGAGAGCCATCGCCTCAGCCATCATATTTGAACCCCTCCCCCCATTCCAATGAATAGAGAAAAAACTGTCTTCATCTGCTGATATAAGAAAACCACAGCCACAAACACCATTCTATTCAGCCCCATCAAAAAACAATCTAGGCAGAGATGAAGACACCAGTGGGATATTTATATCATGAAGCTCCTTTTGCATGGGAGAGGAAAGCAAAATATCCTCATAGAGAGCACATATGGAGGAGAAAATATCCATCATCGGAGTTCTTATATCATTGAAAATGAAATTATTCCGCCACCTCCAAATACACCAGAACATAATGATAAAAATGGATCTCCATGAGGCATTTTGATTACTACACCATATAAAAGCATCCATGATCGACAATTGAGGCATGAGCTGTATCCCACAAAAATGCTCCAGGAGCAACCATATTTGACGAGAACCCTTACAATTTAAAAATAAATTAAAGTTGTCTTCCTCGGTAGATCTGCAAATGGGACATATACCTGGTCCCAGCCAACCACGCTTTTTTAAATTCTCCCACGTAAGATTTTTATTATGGAATGATAGCCATGAAAAGAAGACCATTTTTAATTTACACCCAGATCTCTAGAATATGCTCGAGAAGGAAGAGTCACTTTGATGCTGACTATCACTAATCAAATTTCGATATATATCCTTTACCCTGATGGATCCCATCCCATTAGAGTTTCGCCATATGAGACAGTCATGATCTGAAGAGCGAAAAATGCCACCATTTCTAGGTCTTGTTCTTATTTGATCCCACGACATGGCTATATCTTCCGACATACTCAAACTTTCAGCCTCACACCAGATTGGGATTGAGCCATGCCATCTGGCAATCAGGCCGTCCCAGAAGAAGACGCCTCTCCTATGAAGAAACTTCAATAAGGGTTCAGGAACACAGATCTCCTCTTTGCCACACAGAAAGGGGTCTTTTCCAACCAGAATCCTTTTACCCGATTGAAGACGCCATATTAAATTCTTTAGGAACATTTTTCCTATTTTGCGTAGGCTCAACCAAATTGAAGATTCGTGAGAGGGACCTATGCTTCCTTTTCTGAGCCAAAAAGATAAGTTCTTTCTGCCCAGATACTTTTCCTGAATAATACTACTCCATATACCTTTCTCATAAATCCCCCTCCATAAAGTCTTGCAAAGAAGGGCCTTCCCAAAAGACCTGAGGTCTAACAGACCGCAGCCACCCATTCTTTTTGGAACAGATATATATGAGAGCTTTGAGAGGTGATACTTACTTTTCCCTACCTGACCACCCCAGATAAAATTGGCGGTGAGTCTATTCATTGATTAGATGATGCTTACAGGGAGAAAAAATAGATGAGCCCAGTAAACTGCCAACTGATTTAGGATCGATTGCGCCAATACAACTCTCCCTACTAAAGAAAGACATCTGAACTCCCACGCTAATATCTTCTTGAAGTATCTCTCAGGGATCCACAGCCAATCTGATCTTGTGTAACAATTTTCTTTTAACATAAAACCCAGGTATTTGATTCCCATACTGATGGATTGCACTTCATAACCAAACAATTCAGATAACCATGCCAGCTCTTCCTGATTAATATCATTGTGATAAATAACAGACTTCGAACTATTTATTTGCAAGCCAGATGCCTTTTGAAAATTTTGAAGAATTTCATAATAACACATCCAAGTTAGTCTGCATAAAATGCCGAATAAAATAACATCATCAATGAAAAGATTGTGAGAAATAGAAATGTTTTTGCATAATTTCATCGGGGAACACTTGTTATCATCAACAACCTTGTTTATATGAAGACTGAGAGAATTCATGGCCAATATGAATAAAAGAGGAGACAGAGGGCAGCCCTGGCGGAGGCCTCTAGATGTTAGGAAGAAAATCCGATGGCATCCCATTGACAATGATAGCATAATTTACCTGTTCAACGCAAGCCATGATCCAGTTGATCATGTTTGCTCTTAATCCAACCTTTGCTAGCAAACATCTTATGAATGCCCAATCCATGCAATCATAGGCTTTACAGAGATCAATTTTTGGAATGACAGCATCGCATTTTTTTTCCCGGATGGCAAAAAGACCTTCTTGAGTTGTAGCTACCGCGTCTAAGATGTTCCTCCCCTGTAAGAAGGCATGTTGAATCTTTGTTAAGAATATAGACAAAGTTCCTTTGATCCTATCTGCGATAATTTTTTATATTATTTTGTATGATATATTACACAAAGAAATTGGACGGAAATCCATGAATGAGGTGGCATTTTCTTTTGTTGGGATGAGAGCAATATAGGTGGATGTTGTTCGCTGATTAGTGCTACCCGACATCCTGGACCCTTCCACCATTTTTAGCAGATCAGATTTGATGATGTCAAAAAAATGACAAAAGAACTCTATTGACCACCCGTTCGGGCCAGGACATTTGTCCTTTTTAAAGGCTTTTAGAGTTCTCAGCAATTCCTCCTCAGTAACAGGTTCAAAGATTTGATTATTTGTGTCCTCATTGAACATCTGAGGAAACACCTCGATGCCCCACAGAATATCCTGAAAGGACCTGTTTTCCATTCTCTTATATTGTTTTTCAAAAAACCTCATTTCCTCCTTTGAGATTTCCTCTTGAGAATACAAAAAACCCCCTCTTCCATCACTTATTTTCCAGATTGTATTTTTTTCCCTTCTTGCACTCGCATATTTATGGAAGAACTTTGTGTTTTTGTCACCTTCTCTTAGCCACAAAGCCCTACTCTTCAGTCTCCAAGATAACTCTTCTTGTTCTAATATTTTTTATTTCTTCCTTTGTAACTCCTTCATGTGGCATCTCTTCTGAAAAGATATGTTGTTCGATGCCATGGCATCCGAAGCATAATCTAACTCCTTTTGAATTTTCCGAAGGACCAACTTGTTTGATTACCTTTTCTTAAATTGCCACTCTTTAACCTCTTTTCTTAAAATGTCCATTTTATCTCTGAAGGTCATAAAAAAGGAGTGTGGATTAGAAGGCAACCACTCACACCAGAGATTTTTAATGAGCTCATTGAAAGCTGGGTCTTCCAAAAAAGTCCTATTGAATTTGAAGGAATAACCCTTCCTGAAACCTTTTTCCTTCCATCCCAACACTATCGGTCTATGATCGGAAATAAACACCTTTTCTATAGATGAAAAAGGCATGCCCATCTTGGCAATCAAACTAACATGAAGAATAAAACAATCAAGTCTCTTTGCGACATAAGCCTTATCAGATCTTCCATTTCCCACGTCAAATACATCTGAGCTAGGAGGATATCCACAAAATTTCTACACAGCAACTCATTTTTTAATTTTTCGGCCAACGGATCCTTTCTCTGGTTTGAGCCCCAGATTTCATCCATATTTAGAGTGAAGTTTAGGTCCCCTGCAAACAATAAATTTTCAATGTCAAGAACTTCAGAAACAAAATGTTTCTCCCAGAACAACGCTCTATTCTTGTGAGGAGCATAAACATTTAATATATTTATGGGAAAATTTTGACCCCTAATTTGAGCCGAAATCAAAATTCCCGCCAGGCAACTGTATGTTTTTGCCATGATCTAGACCGGATCCCATAGGACTGCTAATCCACCCGAGAGGCCATTTGCTTCTACAGCCGATATATACCAAGAAGGGAACATTTTCCTAAAATAAGATATAGCAACCGAAGCGGCAAGCATTGTTTCCTAGATTAAAATAATCTTGGGATTAACAAAGATGAAAAGATCTCTTAACTCCAAAAAAAAATTCCCCGCCCCCAGCCCCCTATTGTTCATGATATCATAAAATTCATTTTGATAGCTTCTCGGCCCTACTTGCTCTAAGAGGCCTCTCATCAGTCATATCTACAATAGGAACATCAATAAGCGACAAGTTACGGATACCCCTACCCGCACTCTTCCCCCTACCTCTAAAGTGTCTACTGCCTATGCCATTTTTCCTCCCTATTGTGATGTTGTTGACTGAGTTTGGACTAATGAAGGGAGAATCCTTGGAGCCAGTTTTATGGATAGTGAGTGCTTTAAGTTCCAACGACTTCTTTGAAAGCAAGAAACCCAAATCGCTGCCTATCGAATTAGTGGGGGAAGAAATCAGAGAGTTCACCGGGGTGGGAGAAATCATTGCTTCCTTACCTTTCCCTATCTGAGAGCAAGACACATAAGGAGTTGGCGAAGAATGTCTAATGAGAGATTCATTGCTGCTGTTAATATAGGGAGGAGGAACCAGAGGCGGATTGGGAACCTCATGATCAGAGGTCGGTTCAATGGGATGAAAGGGCTGGGATATGATCGAAAAAGGGGCATCTTCTAAAGGAGGCATCGATGGGGAAATAGACTCCACAAGAGAGGGAGGGTTAGATTGCGTAGGAAGGAAATGTGGATCAGTTGGAGAAGATGCCTGTAAATCCTCCGTTCCATAGGAGGACTGACTTTTTGAAGATAGAAGAAACTCCGAGTCCAGGTAGGGAGAGGATGCCTTACCAAAATGAGATTTGATATGATGAGCTCCCTGATTTTTCCGTCTATACTGAAAATGCCGAGAACAATTCTTTATTAAATGACCTGTGTGGTGACATGTTGAACATCTAAACGGAATCCCCCAAAAGTCCAACCTCTGTCTGATATTCATCTCCCCCTAGGAAATGTCAATGTGTTCCGGAAAACCTCCCCTGTATGATTTATCAATCAATACCCATGCCACTCTCTTATCTTTCTCTCCAAGACACCATGGATCCACGTATACACACTTTCCAATGGCATTCCCAATCTCAAACAAAGTTTCTTTTGACCATAATTCCATAAGCAACCCGGGGAGTTTAACCCAAATGAAGTTGTTTGAGGGGGTATTCCTAAGCAGATTAAACCCCATATACCATCTGTGCAGTACCAAGAAACTCTAGTTGAATAGCCACTGATGCTTTAGAATGCCTTCCAAATCACTTGACTTTAAAAAATGAAAACAATACCATTCCTTTAGAAGCCCAGCCATGATAGGTACATAACCTATAATCGGTTTCCACTGGGACGTGAGCCAACTTCTCATCACAGAGTCGTTCATCTCTGGGAAGTGCCAACGCCCGATTAGGGCATTTTCTTGGAGACTGTTTAAGCATTCTTCAAGGTGGGAGCTGTCTATTCTTATGGCAGCGGGAGGAGGAATAGCCTTGACCGGCTTCTGGAATTTCTGAAATGAACCTTCATCTAGATCCTTCCGAAAATTATCATTTCCTTTACGTTCGGAAGATCGCGAAGGTTCTCCCTTATGCCTGACACAACCATCCACGTCCACCTATGGGACCGATGGCCTAATCAGCAAATCCCCTAGAGTGGACTGCCAGTCAGATGACACTCGAGCTTTTACATGGGCGGATTCTGCCATGGTGGTAGCTTGAATCATTGCCTCCGTAGCGGATGAGTCGGAGGGAAAATCCAAATTAAATGATCCACCAACTCTTACCTCATAGGTACTCCAAGAATCTAAATTCGATATGGACCGGACAAAAAGGTACAATCCACATCTGAACAAGATCCCTGGAGAGAGAAAAAAAGGAGAGCATGCTTCTGACAGAGGAACTGGCAAAGGAAACCACGAGAACTAAGTGACTCTCTTCCCAAAAAGGCATAAAGGATATGAAAATGCCATCTGTCCACTAGTCTTTAATAACGATGATCTTAGCAAGAGTAGGACGCTATCAAGGGGAAAGAATTTCAAAAATTGACAGCTCCAAGTAAATACATTCGGACGAGCTGAATTTCAAGAATAATAATTATTCAGGAGAAACTTCAGAGTGACATCACCAGGAGGGAACCGATGGATAACATCCGACGATCGGAAAAAGAAAAGCTGGCTCGAAAAAACTAGGAATAGTCGAAAGGTGGCACACAAAGACTGGCCCGGGAAAAAACCAGGAGGGGTCGAGAGGAAGCAAACAAGCGTCCCAGACAAAAGAGTAAGATAGACAATAACTAGAAAAAGAAACCTCACGTAGCTTCTTCGGGACAGACTACGCAGCAACAAAACAGAACACAAATACACCACCATGGACCTAATTTGAACCTAACATCTGTACAAGGCTTAGATATAACTATATAATTCTGAATCTTTAAAGCTGAAACCCTTAACCAATTTAAAACCATCGCTTGCATTCAAAATTTTAGAAGGGAACAGAAACAAACATGTCTTCTTTATGATAAAAAAACAGTCTAGTCAGAGCATGAGCACATGAGAAACCTGGATGAAATACTTCAAACTGATAACCTAGAACATAGCTCAAAAATCCATTTTATGATTGTTCCAGATAAAAACTTTCTACAACAACAATTTTATCTAGTTAAAAAAATAAGGAGAGCACAACTGACCTGGAGTCGCGCGTCTGCCGAGAGCAGAGTGCAGCGTAAAAACTATCGACACACCCGTCACCATAAAGCAGGAGCTGATAAAAAAACAGATAGGATGGAATTCTCATGGAGGAGGCGAAGTGAAATGGAAAACCTCCACTGCGCTAGGAGCGCACAACGGGGAAGGGAGAGAGCAAAAAAAAAAAAAAAAAACTATCTCCTCGCAGTGAGGATGTATTAAAACAACAGCTAAGGGTGGATTGGAAAAGAGAACAAACCAAGCAAAAGCCTTCTCGAGGAACAGTTGTCAGCTAGAATGCATGCATGGATACCACTCCTGTTCAGAAACGTGGCATGATAATGGCAAGCAGCGTGTATTAGAAGGATCATTTAGGAGGATGCACCTGTTAACGAGAATAGGCCTTCAGAGATCAGAATGCTTCTGGTTGGCCGCACTCCACTACTCGACAGCCACGCGCACTCCACTAACATTTATCTATTATAGCCGAGCATAACTGATAGCCGATCCACGTGTCGATACAATTGTTAACGGATGTGTCGATACAATTGTTAACGGATGAAAATGTATATTAATATATATATTATTTATAATATATATATAATATATATAATATTATAATATATATATATATATATATATAATATATATATTCAAGAAAGATTTAATTTTATTAATTCAAGTTAGGTTTTTTTTTAAAATAGAAATTTTAAAATTTTAGTTTTTTTAATTAAATTGGGGGAAGAGATTTAAAAACATGTTAAAATTTAGTTTTAAATGTATCTCATATCATATTTCAAAATTGTTAAATTTGAAATTTGTATTTTTGGAATATATTTTTTTTAATTTTGTAATTTAATATCAATATTTTTATAATTTTATTTTGCAATTTACAAACTCAAACATACTTCATTTCAATCAAAAATTAATAAACATTCTTAGATTTTAAAATTTATTGTATATTATTATAACTATTTACATTATTTAATATACTAGATTTATGTTGTTTATAATAGTTTGCACATCACTAACATGTTTTAGTGTATCATACAAGGTGACAATCATTTTAATAAGTGTGTGTCATTTACATCATCATAATTACAAGATTTTGTAATTACATGGTTATGTGCCTCATGTCAAACATGGTTTTCTTTAGGCTCATCTAAAATCACTATTTTTAGCATATATAAAGGCCTAACACTTTTGAAAAACTCACACCATGCCCCATAAAAGAGTAAGAGTACATAGGGGCACAGCTTATTATTAGAAATGACGGTGCTCAAAAGCTCAGGCGACAATTCAAGGCTTGGTTTCCAGATTCACGGAGCACACCCCTTAACCGATATACAAGGAAATTACCCAAGTAGAGAGGGAATTAGAAAATGAGCAACACACCCTCAAGAAAACAAGTGCTAGTGGAGGTAGCAGACTAGGTTCTAGACATCAAGGACAATAGAAGTCATTACAAGTACTACATGCATACATATTAGCATTTAAAGTTTCTCTTTGGTAAAGTACTGGCTGATAGAAATGAAATTAAGGAAGACATTCTCCTAGACCTGAATTAGATGCAGAGGCACATTATTGCAATAGATTGAAGGCTCAAGCATCTTGAGAATCATATGGTCAAAGATTTATGTAAATATAGTGAGCGCTTCTTTTTAGAATAAATTAAAAAACAACTAAGAGGATCAAAGGAGAAAAAAGCATCCACTATTTAATAAAAGAATTTGGTAATTTTGCTATCGTGATTTTGTTGTAATATTCAACAATACTAGGAGGGGGGAGTGAATCAGTGTTTGACACTTTTTAACAATATTAATCATATCATGTAAGCATTCAACAGTTAACACCACCATTTAACAATGCACAACATCAAAGATAGTACACAAAAGATTATTAGGCAAAAACCCTTCAGGAGAAAAACCACTAAATGTTTTTTCATATATGTCTTAAGGATTACAACAACAAGAAGCTCCAACTTTCAAGATTCTCTAGAAACAACTAGGAGGTTCCAACCCTTGATTTATCAGCTCCAATTGAAAGTATGCACAAACACCCTCGTTTTACTAGCTCCAACTGGAAGGATGCTCCAACACTTTGGTTTTATTAGCTCCATGTGAAAGGATGCTCCAACACCATGGTTTTATCAAATCTAATTGAAAAAATGCTCCCACACCCTGAAACATCAATCCACTACCTCAACACCATGGTTTTATCAACTCTAACTGAAATAATTCTTCCACACCGTGCAACATCAATCTACTGCTCCAACACCAACCTGCCACCTTGAAGTATTCTCAAGCTCCACCCTAAAGGAGGTTTCAATCTCCACCTTGCACCACATTTCCACCCTGAAGTATTTGCAAGCTTCAACCTAACAGAGACTTCACTCTCGGCTTTTTAATACCCTAAAGATAGAAGGTAACTAAATAAGATTTTCCGTTGTATTTTTCATTGCATCAACCTGCAATCATCATTGCCTTTTCCATACAATAACTCTACCAACCACATATGATGCAATATGAAAACCCTAGCAACATACTATGGAAAATTTACTAATAAAATAACCTAGCACTCTTTGTTTAGGATACTTATCATTATATCTTCTGCGAAATAAATTATCTTTGAATCATACCATCAACATTGTCAAGTACTCTATCTTTAATAGCATAAACCCCTATCCACAACTATTTTTCTCACAATGTACCCTCCTATGAATTTAGCATCAATAATGATAACTTGCTTGGTCAATAATGAGACTAGATCCCTAGCAAAGGAAAAGAACCATATATGAACAATAAAAACACCCTTAAATATAACTCATAAGAAGTGATACCATCAATGCAACCTAACCCTTTCTTGAGCCATTTTATTATTAGCCTTGCAGTAGGATGTGGTTAGAATGACTAACATACACTTCAAGATTAAGATCATGCCATCACATCCATGGTAGTAGCATAGCATTACATCATATTTCATCAGTGACCATACTAGCACTAGAAAAAACTTCATTACATATTTTTAATGATGTCACATGGTAATTCCTGATATTTAGTAGCACTAATTAGAGACCCAACACTGCCATCCTTGACTTAACCACTTTAACAACTTGCAATATCTCAAACACAAATTCTATTGGCTATACCATTGTTTTTTATAGAAAAAAATTTCCATTGATCAACCCTTTAAAGTAGATTCAATGTAGATCTTGAATTCAGATACACAAGTCTAAACATGGCCCAAAATGTGTCCTTGCAGGAAAATTAGATAGGCCTAAGAAAGTCAAATTATAGCCCTCAGTAAATTTGTGAACTCAACCTTAAATAAATTATCTAGCACTAGAGTGTCAAGTGATGGTTGCAAATGAAGGAACCATAAATTTCTATAGAAAGTGTCATAATATCAAGCTAGCCATGGGATAATATGTATTGAATAGTCTAATGTTTCCATTCCAATGAGTGGTGTTGATGTTATACTAGGAGACCAATGGTTACAATCTTTGGGTACGATAGCTTTCAATTTTCAAGAACTTTTCTTGAAAATTTTTTGGGAAGGAGAGGAAGTTGAATTAAGGGGTATCTCAGGGAAACTAGGAAATATAATCAACTCTAATGGCATGAAAAAGCTTCTAAAGAAATAAAAGTGGGGTTTCTCAAGATCCCCACAAAGTCTTGGACAATCATTCTAATGTTTTTGAGACTCCCAAATGCCTCCCACCTATTTGTGATCATGATCATGCTATTCATTCGATTCTAGGAAGTGTTCCTCCAAAAATTAGGCCTTACAAATATCCCTATGCCCAAAAGAGTGAAATTTAATGTATGGCTGTAGAAATGCTAGACGTTGGTATAATTCAACCTAGTCAAAGCTCTTTCTCTACTCCAGTAGTATTGGTTCACAAGAAGGAAGGATCATGGCACACGTGTCAGGATTATAGGGAGCTCAACAAGCTCACTATTAAAGATAAATTTCCCATTCCTTTCATTTATTAATTATTATATGAATTACATGGACCAATTTACTTCACAAAGTTGGATCTTCATTCAGGATATTATCAAATAAGAATGAAGACTGAAGACATTCTGAAAACAACATTTAGAACTCATGAGGGTCGTTATGAATTTTTGGTCATGCCTTTTGGCCTTACCAATGCACCTTATACATTTCAAGGTTTGATGAATTCCATTCTCAAATCCTTCCTTATAAAATTTGTGTTAGTTTTTTTTTATGATACACTAATCTATAGCAAGTCTTGGAAGGAGCATGTTCAACATGTTGACAGGATGCTCAAACTATTGGAGAAGAAACAATTATATTCAAAAACCTCCAAATGTTTCTTTGGAGTATAAGAGGTGGAATATATGGGTCATATTGTATCTCATGAGGGTGTTAAGGTAGACCCTAATAAAATTAAATCCACTAAAGAATGGAAAATCCCCACATCCATAAAGCATCTACAAGGTTTTCTCAGGTTGACAGGGTGTTCTCGCAAGTTTGTTAAGAATTTGGGAGAATAGCAACACCTCTAACAACATTACTGAAGAAAGATGCATTTTTTTAGACTCTAGAAGCAACTAAGGCCTTTGAACATCTTAAAGAGGCAATGTGCCAAGCATTGGTCTTAGTTATGCCATACTTCACAAAAACCTTTATTGTGGAATGTGATGCCTCAGGAAATGGAAATGGTGTTGTTTTAATGCAAGAGGGATGACACATTTCTTTTGAGAGTCATCCAATCAAAGGAAAGTATTTACACAAAGCTATTTATGAGAAGGAAATTTTTCCAATACTACATGCACTTAAGAAATGGCGACCTTACCTAATGGGAATACATTTCAAGGTAAAAACAGATCATGATAGTCTCAAAAACTTTTTAGAAAAAATATTATCTTCAAAATAATAGAAAAAATGGGTCACAAAGGTGTTGGGTTATGACTATGAAAGCATCTACCAAAAAGGGAAGAAAAATGTTGTTACATATGCACTCTAAAGAAAGGATGAGGATGTGGAAGCATTTCTTTGTGCCATTTCTATTATCCAACCAGATTGGATAACCAAAGCAAGGGATGAATGGAAGAATGGCAAAGAAGTGTGGGCACTCATTCAAAAGTTGCAGCAAGATCACAGTACATCTGATACATTTAGCTTGAAAAATGATTCATTATGGTACAAATATCGCTTATACCTTTGTAATAATTTCCAACTCAAACAAAAGATTCTTCTGGAGTTGCCCACCTCTCCCTTAAGAGGGAACTCAGGATTTTTAAAAATCTACCACAAGATTATGAAGGAATGTTTTTGGGATGGCCTTAAATATGATATTCAAAAGTTTGTGGTGGAATGTTTGGTTTGCAAAAAAATAAATTTGAGACAATTAATACCCTAGATCTATTACAACATTTATCCATTCCAAGTCAATGTTGGGAGGAGGTTTCAATGGATTTTATCACAAGTTTACCCAAGTCTGAAGAAAAGAGTGTCATCATGGTGGTAGTTGATAGAATTACCAAGTATGCACAATTTTGTGCATTATCTCGTCCATTAAAGCCATTACAGTTTCTACTGCATTTATGGAAACAATTCAAAAGCTACATGGAAACCCAAATATTATTGTAAGCGACAGAGATCCCATTTTCACTAGAATTTTTTGGACAAAATTGTTTTCTTGTCTGGGTACTCAATTAGCCCATAGCTCATCTTATCATCCTCAATCTGATGGGAAAATTGAGATAGTGAACAAATGTTTGGAAGGATATCTTCTTTGCTTTGTATCTGATAAATAGACACAATGGGTCAAGTGGTTACCTCTAGCTGAATGGTAGTATAACACTTCCTTCCATACTACAACAAAAATGACCCTATTTATGGCACTTTATGGATATCATCCACCATCCATCACATCATCTTTAAGAGAAAATAATAAGGTTCAAGCAGTGGAAGATCACATCGAGCATCAACAATAAGTTCTCCAACTCTTAAAGGATAACCTCACTTTGGTGCAGAATAGAATGAAACAATAGGCAGATCAACATCATAATGAAAGAAGTTTTGATGTAGGTGACCGGGCATTTTTAAGGCTACAACCATACAAACAAATGTCCCTCAAGAAAGCTAAGAAGGAAAATAAATTGTCAGCAAAATATTATGGTCCTTACAAGGTGTTACAAAATATTGGTACTATGGCATACAAATTGGAGCTTCTTTCATTTTCCCGAGGGCACCCAGTTTTCCATGTTTCATGCTTAAAGAAGGTTATAGGTGACAAGCTCCTAGTTCAAACAATATTGCCAAAACTTCAAAAGGAATGAAAAATAATATTAGAACCTGAAGCAGTCACAGAAACAAGAACTCAACAGCAGTCAAAATTAGAGTATCTCATCAAATGAAAGAACTTACCCGCTGAAGATTCCACATGGGATGATGCTAATTTTATACATAAGTATCCATAACTACTCAAGCGTTGAGGACAACACTTTTCTGAAGGAGAGGGGCATGTTAGGTCCCTATAATACTAGTGTACTCCCTCATTGTTATTTCCAGTGTAGCCCCCTTATTGTTATTGTTGTGCCCATGTAGTCCCCATATTGTTATTATTGTGCCCCATAGAAGCCCACTATTGTTATTTTGTGCCCTTACATTACTATTGTTATGTCGACTCTGATTATATTGTGACCCCTTAGACTCATATATATAGAAAGGAGGTTTTGTCATTTGAATCATCCAAGAATTTTTCATTTGTGTAATGTAAAGGAGGTTGCCCCCTCAAAGAAGCTAATTTTGAAGTCGTTGATCTATCTCTTCTTCTATTTTGGTGAGCTGGTTGCATGACACAACATCAAATAAACATTTTAAAAACCAGCATAATATTATATTTTATAACTATATCAAATGTATTCCAAACAACTATACCATAGTGCTCAATGTGAGTTCAACAATATGACTTGTATGGCTATGCCAAATTTTGAGTCATATAATGGTGTTTCAAATGATACATTTGAGACCTTTAAACACAACCCCTTGAAAACAAGCAATAAATATTTCAACCTTTTATAACATGACATTTTCCTTGAACCATTCACCAAATATAATACTAATGTTTTGACCATTTGAAAAAAAATCAGATATATAGTTACGTCGCGACCACTTCGCATTTCAACCATATACATGTAGTTAGATTCAACTGCTATCACTCTTCTCAAACCAAGAAGGTATAGTCATCAATATATCTATATATATATATATATATATATATATATATATATTATATATATATATAATATATATATATTAGAAGAGATAAGAGAGGAGACGAGAGAGAGAGAGAGAGAAGAGGAGAGAGATGAGAGAGAGAGAGAGGAGATAATATCTGAGAGAGAGAGAGAGAGAGAGAGAGAGAGATGCAACCATGTGTCAAGGAATATTTGTGGGTCATCCTCCTTTAAGTCATGGTAGCAAAACACAAGGTTTCAAGATGATAGAAATGGATTTTTTATGACCAATTAAGGTGCGACCAAACATGACTAAGGCAAACATTTTGTAGCTTATTACAAAATTTCAAAAATTTTGAACTGGATGAACCAATAGGCTCCATCACATGCAATCCATGGGAAAATCACCATAGGCAACCAAAAAACCATGGTCCCAAAACTAGTACTGTTGACCTAATCAACTTTGACTCTTTCCCCAAGTCAAGTTTACATAAAAGAAAACATGTGAAGCTTGATGTCTCTTCTTTCATGGTATTTTATAGTCCTACTTTGGAATTAATTCAAGAAGAAAATTGCAAAGCCATGGAAAAAACGCGTTATTAACTAATATTCTTTGGTTACTGTGAGGACATGAAGGCTTATCAACCTTTTGATCCTAACCCTAAGGAAGTTTTGTTCCAAAGACATGTTCATTTTGATGAGAATAAAATCTAGGATCCTCATTCCCTCCTTCCTCATCTTTAACTGTTGATAATGATTCTAATCATTGTGATTCTTTTGTAAATCTGGAAGAAGAAGACGTTTCTACTAAATGTCCTCATCCAAAAAAAATCTACCAATAACACCATCAAAACTTGAGCAATCAGATCAAGATCAATATCTTCTAGATGAAACCTCCAGGAGGAACCTTTGCAAGAGAAAGCACCCTAATAGATATGGTTCTGATGTAATTGATTTTAGTTGTATAGCCTCAAATCAACCATAGTCAAATTAAATCTCTCTTTTGGGTAATTCCATTTCAGAAGATCTACAAAAGTTTTTCAATGTTTTTGGAATACCTAAGTGAGAAGTTATCATCACAATAAGTATTCTTTTTTGATGAAGAGTTATACTTGGGATCTGGTTCCTCTTCCAAAGGGATGTAAGTTTTTCTAGTGCAGGTAGTTCTATAGAACCAAATATGCTACAAATGGCTCTATTGACAAACATAAGGCACATCTTGTGGCCAAGTTATTTTCACAGGTTGAAGGAATTAACTATAATGAAACTTTTTTCAATGTTTCCAAGATGGATTCTATATGTCTTATGTTTTCTCTAATTTTCGAGGCTAACCAATTTACCATATAGATGTACAAAGTTCCTTTCTACATGGAAATCTATATGAGGATATTTACATGTGAAATATCCTTCAGTTTTTTGCAAGCTTTGGAGTTCCTTATATGGTCTCGAAAATATCCTACATCTTGGATGAGAAGATGTATATTTTTCTTATTACTTCTAGGTTCAACCATTGTCATTTTGATTCTACAATTTAGACTCAAAGTAAGGATCTGATTTATTGATTCTAGTTATATATGTGGATGATTTGATCCTCACAAAGATTTATTCACCTATGATTCCAAAATCTAAGGAAGCATTGATAGGAAAATTTTACATCACAACTCTTGCTCTACTATGTTACTTTCTTTGCTTGCATGTTCACTAGTCTTCAAAAGTGTTATAGCACATTTTGCCTCATTTATCATCAAATGTATGTATTAGCCAGGGAAGTATCCATTTCCCTATGAAAACCTAACATTATCTTAAAATAACATTTTTAAATTCCATACACGGCCTGCCAAAGTAAAAGCACGTATGTATGTGGTTCCTCCTTGAGCTTCCCACATACAACTTATTAAAAATTGGAAACATATATAATTAGGCTATTTTTTGGGTGGAGTTTATAGGTTAGATCTTAATCCCACCTCTAGGAGCCCATAACATAACCAACTCAACCAATTTATTGAGGTATAAATACACACCTTGAGTCGCCCTTATGAGCATCATTATATTTGGAATTCGTCCTCTGAGAAAATTTTTCCCATATTAGGTATATTCTTCTTATGTTTTTAAGCATTCCCGTGTCTCCATGAAACCCTAGTTTCCTTTTTGTGGTGTTAAGCATCCCTATCTCACATCCATATTACTACTATTGGAAATGATACCTTTAGTGGCCTTAGAAGGAAGGATCCAAATGAAGGTTCTGTTATCCCCCACAATGTCCCACGCAGAGAGGAATCAATAGAGGTAACCATAGACCAAGCTTTCAGTTCGGTAGCTAGCCCTACCAAACCAGAGAAGGCTCTCTCTATGAGATCAAAACCAAAGAATTGACTGGAATATAAAAGGATTTTAGGCTAGATATGCTAGGCTCAGGTAGGTTTTGAAAATTTAAGGTTTTGATGCTGGACAAGGGATGAAAACCAGGTAACTAGGTCAATGGATCAAAAGGGTAACATCAACAAAGATATAAAGGAGCAAGGTAGAAATAGTTTTGTGATGGCTTAGGATTTGTCAGTGTAGTGTAGTGTTAAGAAGAAATAATAGGCCTTAATGAGCATATGTATCATGAATTCATTAAGCAAGAAATAAAATAACACATAATAGATTTTTCCTTCAAAACAGAGCTTATCAAAAAGAATTGTGCTTATAAACTTAGGAAAAAGCACTGAAGAAACTGATGAATGGAAAGAGAAGATGAATATCTTTCATATGAAACTATGACAAAGAAAATACAACATAACAAACTCACTACACATGAATTCCTAGATAATAGTTGCAATTGTTCTTTTGATTTCCTGAAAATGTTGAAGCACAAGTTACGAGAGTTCTCTCCTCAAATGTCCAAGCCTTCTCTCTAACTGAGAAAATTATACATATAGACTAAGATGAACAGTTTTCCCATCTTCAAGGGTCAAATCCATGAGTGGTGGAACAGTTTCCAAGAATATCTCAACCAACAAGTGAGAGTGAGAAGGTTGAAAACAAACTTTTCTCTTAGACTTTGATTTGAGTTTCTCTTCATTAACGAGGCCTAAATAAACATAAAAATAACCTATTATGCTAATTTATTCATGATTACATCATCAAGACGTCGAACTACTCAAATTACATCATCAAGTAAAGATATTTTGAAGGCATGTTGAGACAAAACTGTTACAGGGATATGTGTAGTGCCATTAGGGATATGTGTAGCTCATTCAGGCATTTGTGTAGTGCTAGCTTGCATGAGGATTTTGGAGGCCTTCCCATGCTCAAAATTCATAACTTAATAGCTCATTAGAAATATGTGTGTGTCTAGTTGTCATTTGACTATTCAAGAAGGTGATTTGGACACTTCGGAAAGGAGAAAAACTTTTTTTCTCAAGACTACTCCTATATGTGCAATGCCTGCTTCAAAATAGTGGCAGAAAGTGATTTTTTGACCTATTTTTGAGCATTTTCTCCCAATATGTCTACTGATAAACTTGAAAAAGTGGATAGCTAACATGTAGGAGTGATTATCTGTCCAAGCATATATTTTGTTTGGCATTTGGATGGCTGAGGAAAAAGCATAGTGCCTAGGCGATACGAATATAGTTGCCTATGTGTTTTAAAACTGGCTAAAAACCATCAAAATTTTCAAAATGACAAAAAGTTCTCAAAATTTCCTGCAAATTGCCAAGTGAAGCCATCATATGATATGTCATGCCATGAGAGAGACCTCAGCAAGTAGATCAAGCTTTTCTTTGTCCTTTTGGCTTGTTAGGGTTTCCTTGAGCTTCGTCTTCAAATGTTTAATTATGACTTGGGATACCTTGTTTCTTGTGTAGTAATGCAAAGCCATATGCATAGCCATATGCCTTTGCAAGTTATTATCTCTACTTTCCTTCTTTAGGAGCTTCTCTAGATGGTCATTAACCTTTTCAAGCCAATATACTTTGTCTGCATTGATTTCTCTAATGATTAAGTCATCTACAGTGATTTGACCTTTGGGTGGAGAAACTTCTTTTTATAGCTCAAGGGCTCTCTTGAAGGCTCTTGTTCTTGGTCTCCCTGATATGCTTTACTTTCCTTTTCCTTCTGAACCATCCAACTGAACCACTAATTTTCCCTTTACATCCTCTTTCTTCAAATAGGTTGTGTGTTTGTTTTGGATCATTTGGTTTACTTTCAATTGCATGTTTTCTTGTTGTAAGAATGCTATTAAAGCATTTGCCTCTGTCAACTTGTCTTCCAATCTTTTGGTCTCACCCTCCTTATCCCTTATGATTTTCTTTGCAACTCTGTCTTCATGGCCTTTCTCCACATCTGTCACATTGGTACCTGGATGAGTGAATTCTTCCTGTTGTGGGGATGCTCTTTGTTCACCTGTTGTAGGCTTGGCCCTTTCAGCAATATTTGAAGAAAACACAAGCCTTTCACCTTTGGAGTAAGTCTTAGTGACTTTGGCCATATAATTCTTCTTGGTAGGTCTAATTGAAGAAGCAACCTCTTTTTCTACTGGTGATTTTGGAGGTGTTGATTCATCACTAGATGTAGCTGGAGAAGATGGAGGAAAAGCTGAATTTGAAAATCCATCCCAAGAAAAATTTACCTTTGCTAATTGATGTCAAACAAGAACTTTCACCAAGCCATGATGAAATAGACTAGTGTGATGATTTTCTCCCATCTTTTGTACCTTCTCTGTCATTTTTGTTAGCCTTTTGTACAGATAGTAAAACAAGTTGAGTGGTTGAACACCGGTGAAATGCATCAAAAGCCTCATGTGGTATCGATATAGCCTTGATTACCTGCCCTCACACGTAAAATACTTCGTGATCAATTTCATGAGAGGGACATATCTTTCCAGCAAATATGTGAATGGAAAAACATGTTTTGGAGTTGTCTTATATGGTGCTTTTAGGTACATCTTGTAATTCTGAAGGTCAATGTCTCTTTTCTTGAACCAAATTTCTCCAGTGTTTGGAATCCTTGTGGCTATGGAGTTGATTTGCCTTGAAATAGTGAACTCAACTCATGTTATTTATCCCTTCTTAATTTGGTAGAAAAATCACTGGTCAGATGATCATGAAACTTCAATTGCTCAATTCTCTGGCAAAAGGTAAGACAACCTACATCTTCAAATGATTTTATGATGAAAGGAGATGGCAAGCTCTCTTGAGTTGAGTTAGGTTCATATTTGATGACATGCCCTCCTCTATGTCTCTTTTGTTCAGAGGTTTCATATTCCATGATAACACCTAACTCTTTAGGAGAGAAAATAGGGTTTCACTTGTAGGAAAACAGGGGATTTTGGGAACTTGAGGAAATTAGGGAATTGAAAGGGATAGGGAACTAGAAAAATTCTGGGAAAATTTGGGGGTATAGTCAGGTATGTTAGGGAGCTAATGAAGGTGAATTTTTCAAATTTGGGTGAGGGGAAGGATTTCAAAGAAGAGAAACATAGTCCAAGGTTAGGAAAGTGTGCTCTCGCTAGGGTTTATATGAAAATTATGGAATTTGAGGAGGAATTTGATAGAGGGTGTTTGGGAAGGTGTTATTAGTATAGGGGAAGGTGTATTAACATCAGATACAAGTTTTAATAACAATTGACTATGGAAATCATGAAATCTTGAAAAATGTTTTCAAAACCCTAGGAGAGGGAAATGACGTATAGCAACACAATCAAGAGAATTAAGGGATTACTTGAGTTTCATGAGAGGCCACCAACCTGTATTTACTGCAACAGAACTTGAATGTGGTGGAAGAAATCACTGCAAAGAGTCTTGCAACCTTTGGATGAAAAACGTAGCAGTGGCCAGGATTTGCGTAGCACAGCCTAAGGATTTGCGCAACACAAAAAGGAAACTTGTCGTTGGCATGCAAAAGTTGATCTCTATTTGACAAATTCAACCTGATTGGGTGGAGTGGTGTCTTGGAAAATGGAATGAGCAAATGGAGAGTGAGTGAGACTCTTTTATAACTTGTGGAAATCAATTTTTCACTTACAAGTGGTAGTGGACCCACAATGACTTTTCATAACTTAACTTTGACATTTTGCAGCTTCATGACTTTATGAAAGTATTTCAGTAAAAATGAAATAAAAACAAGATTTAAAACTTTAATTTCCAACTTAACCTTTACTACTCCTTTATAAAATGGATTTCAATGGTGAAATGACCAGTTTTTAGAAATTAACCTTATGACCTAGTGGTGACCTAGCATGGGCTTATTAGATGAATTATGACCATAATGACCATGGGACTCTTCTAACAGTGATTTGACTTGACCAAGATGGTATTATTTGACCATGGAACTGAAAGTAGTAAAGACTGACCTTCCTAACTAGTGACCAAATTTTTATTGAAAATCTATTTGAAACCATAAAAATTTGACCTAAAACCTTAATAAAAAACTTTGTAAGAGCACATTTGATCACCAATGATTGACATGACTAACAGGCACTAACATTAGCTCTATTTGGGGATGGAAACTCCTTTGAGGTGTCAAGAACACTATAGACCAGGTAGCCTTATTTATTGGGCAATGGAGTCAAAATACAAAAGACTAAACTCAAACTAAAAACCGACTAAATATCTGAAAAAATAAAACTAGTAGCTGATCAAAGAAACCTTATGGAATTCTCCTCAAGCTTCAAACTTCTATGATAGTCGCTTCACACTTGGACATGAAGAGTAAACTGGTATATACAATGGTAATGAGAATTTGTAGAAATTGTTTTAGGTATAGTAGTGCTTGAGAAGCCTACCATTTATCGCACCTCCCGAATAATCTTGCCCATTCATTTCCTCCAATGGATAAGCATTATTTCCTCTGAAAGCTAAGAAACTGCCCTGCCTTCCTGTACAATTTGTCCGGATTGAAATTAAATATTTTGATTATTTTTAAATTATTATCATAATTCGATTAAGCGGAAGGAATAATTTTGGTGATGATATAATATATATATATATTATATATATATAATAGTTTAAAATATGTTTTTAATATATAAATTATTTAAAATTTTTAAAATTGATAACATTATATATTAAATAATTTCAATTATATTTATATTAAACTTTAGAAAAACAAATTAGATAAAGTATATTATTTATTTTTGAGTTAGAGTATATTTTAAAATTACTTTTACTTAAGTAAATAATTAGTTTTTTAGACTAGGAAATAGTTTAATGTTCTAAAAATAAAGTTCTCTCTCAGAGATGGAAGCCTCCTCTTTACAAACTAATATTTTGTAATTCTAAAAGGCCTAATTTTCCATAAATAACAAACAATAATAAATTAACTAGCATTATGCATTTAACAACAAAGTTATGATAAATTCTCTCACTCAAAAAAGGGAAATACACCATTCATTTAACAACAAAGTTATGATAAATTCGTACAAGTTACCGTTACTGCCCATCATGAGTGAAATTCAAAAGTAGAGTGAGACAGTTCAGTGATGGTGATATCATCTTTCACATTATTGTTAATCCACATTCCGCCGAGCACAGCAGGCATCGCCTCCGTTCAATGTTCAGAATTGCTTACACGCATTCGCATCAATCTGAACAGAATTGCGGATCGATGGCTTCGGTGAGGGTGATTTCCATTTTAATTGAATCGTGCAAGGTTTCAATACTTAATCAGAAATAGAACAACTGGCCTGAGAAACAAGTTACCATTGGATTTTATTGGGTTTACAAATTTCTTCAAAACTGGATAATGTTAGAGATATAGTAATTATTCTAGTGAAGTTTATATTAAGAATATGAGTTGATTTGAGTTATTTGGAGTTCAATTTATATTTGGAAATATCAAAAGTGTGAAATAATTTGAGATAAGAGTTTAATTTATATTTAGAAAAAAATAATTTAATATGAGGTTGTATAAACAAGTTAACTGGAATTGAAGTGGAGTTGAGTAGAGTAAATTAGAAATAACATAATTCCATATTTAACTAATTATTAGAAATAACATAATTCCATATTTAATTAGTTATTGGAAATAACATAATTCCATATTTAACAAGTTATGGCTTTATATACTTGAGATGTATAAGACCAAAATTGTATATGTAAAAAATATTATGAAGAAAAGTTTAATTGTGTATGTTTCCTTTATCTTTTTTTTTATCTGCTAAATCCATTATTAGAGAAATTCATTATTAAATCCATTTTTAAATTCATGATCCCATTGTTAAGTCAACACTATTGGTCGGGAGACAAAATGAGAGGAATATTTGGATTTAGTGTTCTAGAATTCATGAGAAAGAAGAAGCGATCTCACTGGATCTCCAAGGGTTTCAAGTCAAATAATATAGAGTTGAACAATGGCACCTCCTTGCACTGTTGGGTATTACAGATTAACAATACAGATTCATATACTGTAACGGGGAATCAGAGACCAACTCCCCTCCTTATTCACGGTTTCCGAGGAGGTGGCTTCTTGGGATGGGATACCCAAATTTGTGAGCTTGGGAAGCACTTCAATCTCCTCATTCCGGACCTCATATTCTTCGCGAACTCTACCACCACCAACTTTGAGCACGCTGAGCTCTTCCAAGCGAAGTGCATGAAGAGTATGGTGGAATATCTTGGGGTGTAGAGTGTGATCGTGGTGAGGCACAGCTAAGGTGGCTCTGTTGCCTTCTAGATGGCGCACAAATACCCTAACCTAGTCCAACTCCTAATTATCATTAGCTCTGAAATTTTCATGATGTCGTCGACAAACGATAGTCTTCTCAAAGAGTTGGGCTCCAACGACATTAAAGACGTTCTGATTCCCAACAACTATGGAGACATGAGAAAAGGCATGAATATTACATTTTACAAGATGCCATGGCTTCCTACTTGTATATATCAGGACCACCCTGCCACCCTGAAGTATTCTCAAGCTCCAACCTAAAGGAGGTTTCAATCTCCACCTTGCACCACTTTTCCACCCTAAAGTATTTATAGGCCCCAACCTAATAAAGACTTCACTCTCGACCTTGTAATACCTTGAAGATAGAAAGTAATTAAATAATATTTTCCATTGTATTTTTCATGGCATCAATCTGCAATCATCACTGCCTTTTCCATACAATAACTCTACCAACCACATGTGATGCAATATGAAAAACCTAGCAACATACAACGGAAAATTTACTGATAAAATAACCTAGCACTCTTTGTTTAAGATACACATCATTGTATCTTGATGAAAAGAGGTTCTGGGGTAAGGAAAAATCCCTTTCATTTACAAATTTTGATCTTGAGGCCTGTGGGTTATGGCCCACAAACCTATCGAAAGAATTTATTTAGGCCTTAAGCCTTTAAAATCTGGGACCATACAACTATCGGATATACACAGGATACACGGGAAACCCCAACTCGAAAACACTTAGCCAAACTTCAAATATTATAAAACCAAGTTCATAATTATCGTCGGGTCCACTCATCTTTCGGTTTTCAGCTGCTCTACTCCTCCAAACTCCGATCGGCTAGTGCTTCACCATACATTTCTTTCTTCGATCTAACAGCTATCGGCGCATCGCTTAATCGGCCCATCGCGTATCGCAATTCCCACTATCCGTTGCACTTGCCTCTCTGATTTGTGATCAGTGATTAGATCCTGACCGTCGATCCTGACCTTCAATCTGATGGTTCTTGATTCCACTAATCAACAAACTTGCTTCACAGATCCTCCACCGTTGATCTATACTTCACGGATCCAATGGTCCATGATGATTTCGGTTAGACAACAAGCACGAGGATTAACTGCCCGATAAAGCAATTTCCTCTCTCCTCCTCGTTGCTACTTGTCCTCCGCTAAGTGGAATCGGGTGACTATTCCCTTTTACCACTTACCACTTGCGACCTCGCCCGAAATACCACCTTTTGTTGCGAAACCACTTCTCTCACGAATTAACTTCTGCTTCTTCCACCGTGTGATGACCGTTGATCTAAACGATCGATGGTTCTCGTTCTCTATCACCTACATCATTGATCTTCCACTTGTTGATGGATTCTATGTTAAAACACTGATTTCTGCCATACTCTATTAACACACGACATTCATATAAACAGTTAATCGATATCTTTGGATTGGCATCAATCCTTCAATGATCGATGGTCGATCAAAACTTGCAACACTGAACATTCAAACTATCTATACGATAACACACAAGCGCACACAATATCAACACAAAGCACACTTTTATATTAACACAATATGATTACAGTTCTACCATATTTCAGCCTTAGAATGAGTTCTCCTCTCAACTACATTTTGAACACTTTGTTTACAGATCGTTATCTATTTCTCTCATGTCTCTCTCTCTCTCATTGAACACGGAAGTTTATCATTTATAAAAAACATTGGATTGGACACTGAAAGGATCCAATCAAATCCTCTCCATTAATCACTCCATTGTCCCTAATTCTCTCTACATGCATACATATGTAGAAAATTACATTTAATAAATTCTTCAAGAGACTTTATCCATTCCATCATTTACTCTGTTTTAAACATATTTGTCCCCTGTTCAACTCCGATGGTCCACGTCCTCCTTGCTTCACCTCAAAATTTGCATTTTGATTAAGGGGGGTTAGATGCTCTTGCATCATATCTTCTGCAAAATAAATTCTCTTTGAATCATACCATCAAAATTGGAAATTACTCTATCTTCAATAGCATAAAACTCTATCCACAACTATTTTTCTCAACATGTACCCTAATGATAACTTACTTGGTCAACAATGAGACTAGATCCCTAGCAAAGGAAATGGACCAGATATGAACAATCAAAACACCCTTAAACGTAACTCATAAGCAATGATACCATCAATGCAACCTAACCCCGGATTGAGCCATTTTCTTATCAGTCTCGCAATAAAAATTATGGATAACACATCATTCACATCCCTCTATCAAAACCTTGATTGCCACAAGTTCAGCCATAGTATGTGGTTAGAACGACTAACATACACTTCAAGATTATGATCATACCATCACATCCATGGTAGTGGCATAGAATTACATCATATTTCATCAATGAACATACTAGAACTAATGAACACTTCATTGCATATTTGTAATGATGACACTTTGTAATTCCTGACTTTTAGGAGCACTAATTAGAGACCCAACACTACCATCCTTGAGTTAATCACTTTAACAACTTTTGATATCTCAAATGTAGATTCTATTGGCTATACCATTGTTTTTTTATAGAACACTTTTTCCATTAGTCAACCCTTTAAAGTAGATTCAATGTAAATCTTGAATTGAGATACATAAGTCTAAACATGGCCCAAAATTTATCCTCGCAAGAAAATTAGATAGGCTTAAGAAAGTGAAATTATAGCCCATATTCGAGTTTAAATAGGGATGCAACAAATTATAGATATGAAGAAAAACATAATGATTGAAAAACTGGAAAAAACTTACAAGATAACACAAAACTGTGTAAAACCAGAATCAGAGTCCTCTGCTTAGTATTAAGGTTCCAGAAAGACTGAGTACATCAAGTGTCTGCAAAATCTTCCTTCGAAGGTGGCTTCTAGGTTCAAAGTAGCATTAACAGTCAAAGACTTTACAAGCGATGAGCTATGAATCTTGAACTCTGAACCATTTACAACTCTAGAAAAGAGTTATTTATACAATAATGAAACTTTAAGAGAAGATCCTAAAACAGATTAAGATTTTTAGGAAAAGAAAGATCTTCATGGCAAGAAGATAGGGGCAGTTGTTTGAACTACTTCTTGTTGTCCCCTTTATTCAAGATGTGCTAGCTTTGTTGTCTAATATTTTGCCCCTTTAGCTAATAGATAGTTGGTATTATTTATGCTGGTTGTTTTCTTCATATTGATCTTTCATTTGACTTATTTAAACTTTGTAACTCTCTTTTGACCCTGTTGAGTAGATTTTGACTACACATTCCAGATTTTACTGTTTTTTTAAACAGTAAAATCCTCATATTTATCTTCAAACTGTTACACAAGCTTTTTGTTTACAAAACCTGGAACAACAGTGTTTACCTGCAAAACACAGCAACTTATTAAGAAAAACATAGGTGACCAAAGGTCTTCAATGTCTCTGTTGAGCTTGAAAGGCTATCGGAAGGAGTCTGGGGCATATCGAAGGGTAAACAATGGCTTTAATGGCTGCAAAGGCATAATGGAGGCTTTACTATATAAAACATGCAAACAGAGCAAAAAATGCCTTTTATGTGTTTAATGGGAAAAACAATCTTCTTTTGCACTATTGGGCAAAGGTGAATAGTGTGAAAGAAAGAGTACGGAGGGATTAAATATGGCAAGAATGGCTTGATTGTGGTTAAAAATGTGATTAGTAGTTAAAATGGAGTTTCGTATCATTTCTTTGTTTAAATAAAAAAAACGATTTAACACAGAAAATCTTCGCAAAACACATAATGGCGGGTTTGAAATTTTATTAACCTGTGCCGATAATGATATCAAATCTGGGCTAATATCGCATATCATTATCGCAGTATGGTGGGGGGAAAGAACTTTGCAAAAGAATATGATAATGAGCAGATGCGATGTGAAATAATATATGACATATAACTATGTCAGGTCCGGGCTTCCATCAGATATTGGAAATCACAGTGGTAGGAGGTATATATATCAGACGAGAAGTGTGATGAGGCCGGATGCGATGTGGTGATAGACTGTAATATATAATGACATCGGGTCCGGATTATCGTCGCGCATCGCATATCACAATGGTGAAGGGTTATGTGTTATAAGCGAAACTTTGCAATGGGAGCAGACACGATATGGGAATAGATTGCGATATATATAATGTTGGGTCTGGGCTTCCCATCACATATCGCAATTGGGGAAAGGTGCATTTATATGAAAGGTTACATTCCACCATCATTTGCAATGTGATATTTGTATAAAATACAGTTTTTAAACAAAAACTAAGGGTTTTCGGGCTATTATATAGAAGGAGTTAATAATAAGGGAAACAGATTTTTTCAAGGATTTAATAATATATGTTAGTATTAATATAAAATATGATCGGAAAGAGGAAATTTATGTGAAAAGGGGAATTTTACTAAGTAAAGTGATTTTCTTGGTTTATTTTCCTTTGACATATATTCGTTAATACTTAGGCATAAGCATATTTTATGGGTTTTTTATGTAAAAAGGATTTTACATGTAAAAAGGAATTTTAATGGTAAAAAAGGGATTTTGTATGGAAAAAGGGATTTTACATGATGTTTTTACTCTTCCTAGGTAAAAAGGGTTTTTACCATAGGAAAAGGAGTTTTTAATGGAAAATGAATGAATATGGATATATGAAGGTAGGAAGGGGAAATTAGTGAATATGGGGATGAATGGGAAGTTAATTAATCGATCTTATAAACCTTCATTTGCCTTGTATAATTGCCTCATGAGCATAGAAACATGATAAATATTCATTTTGTCCAATCAACCATTAAACTTCTGCAACCTTTCTTTACTTACCATTTGCTTATCCTATCATTTTCTCTTCACTTAACGGGTGCATTTAAGCTAGCAAACCCTTATCGTTTCTTCTTATTTAACAAAAAAAGCTATCTAATTCTACCCTTATAACCTCCAAGGGCTCAGATTAAACTGATGAGCACCTTATTATTCTCTTCCTAACTACTAATCTGCCAAGATTAAACAGTTTGGCAAGATCTTTATTCTCTAACTATAACATCAAATTTAAAGCATGAAGTAGTCAAGATTAAACAGTTTGACTGTCATGAGTTGTGGCATTTAAAACAAGCTGCACATAACCATTATTTTGCAGAAACAAAGTAGTGGCATTTGGACATGCTCACTTTCAGAGTTTATTTGTTTTCTTTCTACCTAACATTTTCATTTTGCCTTGATTTTTTAGAGCAGCTAACCTAACATTTTCTTTGATATGGACATCATCATCAAGATATATATTTAAACTAACATTTTATTCACTATGTTATGTCCATATCCTAACTTAACATTTTTTGAAATATTCTATCTTATCAAAACCAAAAAAATGCTACAACAGGATCGGTGGTCATAACCCCCGTCGAACCCTTTAAACAACCATCGCATATTATAAGGTCAATGGCCATAACCCCTATCGGCCTAATCGCAAATCGCATCAATATATTGTTTTGGGTCGGCATCCATAACCCCCGCCAAACCCTCCAAAGTCCTATCGCATATATGTTATATATTACATTATGTTATGGGGTGGGCGCGAGTCATCGACGGTGGACCCGGACCACACCCGATTGCCCCGATACCATATATCACGCCGATATTATATATGCCAACCACCGTAATTACCGATTGCCGATTTTAACACACTGATTAATACATTGACACCTGAACAGCACCGATCACTGATTTCCAAAAGCGTCAATCGCCGATATGCAATAGCGCGGGGATTTCGGGGGCGAGCCGCCCAAGGTGGGCCCAGCCACCCGACTTTATTTATAAAAAGTTTGGTTATGTTATATATGGGCAGGCGAGATTTGATCCCCCGACCTGCCTGCTTTAATAGCTCTGTCCTAACCAACAGGCCATTGACCTTTCATTGACATAGCTGCCTTAAAAACTTTTATAAACTCAGAGTTTTACCTTTGCACACAGTTCGAGGAGGCAGAAGGTGGCCACAAATTTCGAGGCAATTAATTCTATTTTAATGCAAGAACCATGAATTTTGCAGGAGGGCAAAATTCTCACTTTGTCAAATTTTGACAAATTTTATATGGTTTTTACACCTGTCGTCGTCACGAGCGCAACGGTGTTGTCCATTTCTCCATCAGAGTTCTACATTTTTTGGTCATTTTTAGAATGCATGTGGAACCATGATTTCAACAAAAACATGGAGCAGAACCATGAGCCTTGAAATTTTCCCAAGGAGGTAAAATTTTGACATGTCGGAATATAGTCAAGTTTATACTTGTTTTTCATGGTTTTCTGTAGGGATCGCAATGGCGAGATCAGGTTCGCCATCTGAGTTACAGATTTCCAGTCCATCCATGGAGCAGAATCTTTAAGGAATCTTGGGGGAATCTAAAATATTCCTTGAGCCCAGAATTATCAACTTCTCAGAATTTGGATTTTAGACAGTTGATTTAGCACTACTCGATGCCACAAACCTTATGGTGTCTTCATATTTTTTATTATCTCATTTATTCTTCTAGTCACTTTTCTAAGTGTCAATGCAGATGTCCACATTCATGTACGAGCAGCCATCTTCATACGATCGATGGTCTGAGCAGCTTCAGTAGTGTGACATACACTTCTTCAGATGGTTCTTGGGTGTGAGGTATATGATGTGTTCATGTACTTCTTCTTCATGCATTATGCTGCATAGATCCTTGATTGATGTTGATGCAAGATCTTGTTTATTACATGTTGTCATGATTCCTTGCTTGATTTGATGTGAAATCTTCAATGTGATGTACTTGCTATCATAACGCATCATATTATGCTTTGATATCCCTTGTTGTATGTTGTTGGGATACTCTTATTGTCATCATGCATGTTTTTGAGATCTCTTTTATGCCATGTTGGCGGGACATTTATCATGCATGTTTTTGTGTCAAACTGATAGGAGTCTTTTAACTAAGAGTTCCTGTAGTGGAACAGCTCTTAGAGCCAATCCTGCTTGAGGGCATTTTTCCTTGTATGATTGAGACATCATCTCTTGTGTACATCACCATTATTGACAACACTTAATGCAGCAGCCTACACCATCTTGACACTGGGGCCCAGAGACGTAGTCCCTCCTGGACGAACTCCATTATCAATGGCTTATGTTTTCATGTTTTGATTATTGTTATGTTCCTTTTCTTTTCCACATGCAGATGTATTCATTCATATTCTTTTAAAATGCAATTTAACACATCACGAAAGTAAAAGTTCTTGGAAGGTTCCTTCTTCACACCTGGCTGGAAGCCACCTCCCACTAGTTTCAAGACTGATAGAGGTCTCACACAAGTTACATTACCATCTCCCATACACAAGGTTCATGAGAGGATGGGGAGGTCAGTCCTCGCGCCTTCGGCAAAGTGGTATTCATGAATTCCCACATGTTACCTCAGTATCGTCATTAGCTTAGTTAATCACCCCATCGAAAAACCATTGTAGATTATTATCTTTTATATTTAAATTTATTGGAAAATATTATTTTTAAGAGTATTTTTTTATTTAAATTTAAATTAAAATAAAATAAATATATTTATATATATTGTAGATTAATGTTAATGGGAAATTTGAATAACGACCAATTAAGAATCGACGCAATCACTATTAATTCAAGGCCTCATAAATAAATAAGATTTTTTTATACCATCTTAAATTTACCAAAGGCCAAGAGAAATCATTTTTTAGTGCTAAGAAATTAAATTTTTTAATGGCTATATATATGAATGGCTTATATCAATATTTTACTTTCTATGGAAATTGACATATTCCATTTATATATCACATTGTTTATATTAAAATATTATTGTTTTATCGATATAATTCTAAATACATGTGAATATCATTTAGTCTTACATGATGAAATATTTTATTTATGATCTGCTTTTATATTTTTTATAAGCATTCTAATACCTTAGTATTATAAAAAAATTCACAGATACTCACTCTTTCTCTCTCTCAAGTTTATATTAAAATATATTAGTTAAAAAAATATCTCAAATTCTTTTTAAGCTTTATATTGTGAAATATGTATAAGATAAATATATGAACTTTTTTCATTTAATTATTTTTTAGTAGAGTTGATATAATAGATAGACATCGAAATATCTTATTTATGATTATGAGAGTGAAAGTGAAATATTTTTACCGCATCTTCATATATTTGGATTGCAATATTAAAAATTAATTGAACTAGCACGGAGTGAGATTATTAATATAATATGTTTTTAATTATATTTAACAAAATATGAATATCCACTTATGTTTTTATTATTATTTTATTACTTTTATTCACTTATATGTAAAGTCTTATGAACTTCACTGCTTTGAAAGAGGAATCAATTTTTAGCCATAAGAATTTAATTTTTTAATTGCTACATATATGCATAGTTGACATTGAAATATTCTACTTAATATGGAAATTGGCATATTTCATTTATATACCACATTGTCCATATTAAAATGTCATTGTTTTATTAATGTACTTTTAAATAAACGTGAATATCATTTAGCCTTGCATAATGAAATATTTTATTTATGGCCCGATTTTATATTCCTTTTAGGAATTGAAATACTTTAGTATGATCAGAACACACATGTGTGCTCTCTCTTACATGACTATTCAATTTTTTATTTAAGTATTATATTGAAATATGTGCTCTCTTTTACATGAATATTCAATTTTTTATTTAAGTATTATATTGAAATATTAAAAAGGTAAATATATGAGCTTTTGAGATTTTAATTACCTTTACTTTAAAAAGAATTAAGCTAGCACAATCAAAATGAGATTATTAATGTAATATGTTTTTACTTAAATCTAACCAAATATATA
>APFE030456007.1:0-31675 GCA_000404065.3 Pinus taeda | reverse complement strand
ACACTTGATCCGTGGCTTGACACCCGATTGGTCCATGAATTCTATTTAAAACGCATGGAGGGTCATTTGTAGGTTAACAGTGCATGAGAGAAGCTTATGTAAATTTTCATTCTTTTATTAATAAATTGCCTGTAGTGGCCACGTTGGCACAGGCCGTGGACTGTTTCCCTCTTGAGGGTTTTAACCACGTCAAAATATTGGTGTGGACTGTTTCCCTCTTGAGGGTTTTAACCACGTCAAAATACTAGTGTATTGATCTGTGATCTGTTTGTGAACGGTGTCCTTTTGGTATTCTCTCTGAGGAACTTACCCTGTAAATTCTTACAATAATTTCAATTATATTATATTAAATTTTAGAAAAACAAACTAGATAAAGTATATTATTTGTTTTTGAGTTAGAGTATATTTTAAAATTGCTTTTACTTTTACTTAAGTAAATAATTAGTTTTTTAGACAGAGAAATAATTTAATGTTCTAACAATAAAGTTCTCTCATAGATGGAAGCCGCCTCCTCCTTGCAAACTAATATTTTGTAATTCTAAAAGGCCTAATTTTCCATAAATAACAAACCATAACAAAATTAACTCGCATTATTCATTTAACAACAGTGTTACAATAAATTCTCTCACTGAAAAAGGGGAAATACACAATTAGTTTAGTTAGGGAGGCAACACGTTTGGGTTAAATCTCCATAAATTCGTACAAGTTACCGTTACTGCCATCATGAGTGAAATTCAAAAGTAGAATGAGACAGTTCAGTAATGGTGATATCATCTTTCACATTATTGGTAATCACAGAGGGCACAGCCTGCGTTCAATGTTCACATTTGCTTACACGCATTCGCATCAATATGAGCAGAATTGCGGATCGATGGTTCAGCTAACTCGGTGATCTCTATTCTGATTGAATCGTGCAAGCTTTCCATAATCAATCAGAAATAGAACAACTGGCATGAGAAACAAGTGACCATTGGATTTTATTGGGTTTACAAATTTCTTCAAAACTGGATAATGTTAGAAATATAGTAATTATTTTCGTGAAGTTTATATTAAGAGTATGAGTTGATTTTAGTTATTTGGAGTTCCATTTATATTTGGAAATATCGAAAGTGTGAAATAATTTGGGATAATAGTTTAATTTATATTTTAAAAAATAATAATAATATGAGTTTGTATAAACAAGTTAACTGGAATTGAACTGAATTAGAGCTGAGTCAAGTAAATTAGAAATAACATAATTTCATATTTAATAAGTTATGGCTTTATATATCTGAGATGTATAAGACAAGTAAATTAGATATAACATAATTTCATATTTAATAAGTTATGGCTTTATATATTTGAGATGTATAAGACCATAATTGTATATGTGAAAAGTTTCATGAAGAAAAGTTTAATTGTGTATTTTTCTTTTATCTTCCTTTCTATCTGATAAATGCATTATTAGAAAAATTCATTATTCAATCCATTTTTAAATTCATGCTTCGATTGTTAAGTCAACGCTATTGGTTGGGAGACAAAATGATAGGAATATTTGGATTTAGTGTTGTAGAATTCATGAGAAAGAAGAAGCGATCTCACTGGATCTCCAAGGGTTTCAAGTCAAAGAATATAAAGTCGAACAATGGCACCTCCCTGCACTGCTGGGTGTTACAGATCAACAATACAAATTCATATACTGTACTAGGGAATCAGAGACCAACTCTCCTCCTTATTTACGATTTTTGAGGAGACGGCTTCTTGGGATGGGATACCCAAATTTGTGAGCTTGGGAAACACTTCGATCTCCTCATTCCGGACCTCATATTCTTCAAGAACTCCACCACCACCAACTGTGAACGCACTGAGCTCTTCCAAGCGGACTGCATGAAGAGTATGGTGGAATATCTTGGGGTGTACAGTGTGATCGTGGTGGGGCACAGCTAAGGTGGCTTTGTTGCCTTTTGGATGGCGCACAAATACCCTAACCTAATCCAACTCCTAATTATCATCAGCTCTGCAATTTTCATGATGTCATCGACAAACGATAGTCTTCTCAAAGTGTTGGGCTCCGATGACATTAAAGATGTTCCGATTCCCAACAATTATGGAGACATGAGAAAAGGCATGAATATTACATTTTACAAGATGTCATGGCTTCCTACTTGTATGTATCAGGACCACCCTGCCACCCTGAAGTATTCTCAAGCTCCAACCTAAAGGAGGTTTCAATCTCCGCCTTGCGCCACTTTTCCACCCTAAAGTATTTGTAGGCTCCAACCTAATAAAGACTTCACTCTCGACCTTGTAGTACCCTGAAGATAGAAAGTAACTAAATAATATTTTCCATTGTATTTTTCATTGCATCAACCTGCAATCATCACTGCCTTTTTCATACAATAACTCTACCAACCACATGTGATGCAATATGAAAAACCTAGCAACATACAACGGAAATTTTATTGATAAAATAACCTAGCACTTTTTGTTTAAGATACACATCATAGTATATTGATGAAAAGAGATTTTGGGGTAAGTCAAAATCCCTTTCATTTACAAATTTTGATCTTGAGGCCTGTGGGTTATGGCCCACAAACCTATTGAAAGCATTTATTTAGACCTTAAGCCTTTAAAATCTGGGACCATACAACTATTGGATATACACACGATACACAGCAAACGTTGACCCGAAAACACTTAGTCGAACTTCAAATATTATAAAACCAAGTTCATAATTATCGTTAGGCCCACTCATCTTTCGCTTTTCAGCTTCTCTACTCCTCCAAACTCCGATCGGCCAGTGCTTCACCATACATTTCTTTCTTCGATCTAACAGTTATCGGCGCATCGCTTAATCAACCCATTGCGTATCGCAATTCCCATTATCTGTTGCACTTGCCTCTCTAATTTTCAATCAATAATTAGATCCCAACCATCGATCCTGACCTTCGATCTGACGGTTGTTGATTCAACCGATCAACAAACTTGATCAAGAGATCCTCCACCATTGATCTATACTTCGCGGATCCAATGGTCCACAATGATTTCGGGTAGACAACAAGCACATGGATTAACCACACAATAAAGCGGTTTCCCCTCTCCTCCTCACTGCTACATGTCCTCCGCATGAAAAAGCAGTTTCCTCTTTATACCACTTACCACTTGCGACCTCGCCCAAAATACCACCTTCTATTGTGAAACCACTTCTCTCGTGAATTAACTTACGCTTCTTCCACAATGCGATGACCGTTGATCTAAACGATCGATGGTTCTCATTCTTTGTCACCTACATCGTTGATCTTCCACTTGTTGATGGATTTTGTGTTAAAACATCGATTTCTGCCATACTCTGTTAACACACGACATTCATATAAACAGTTAATCGATATCTTTGGATCTCCATCGATCCTTCAGTGATCGATGGTCGATCAAAACTTGCAACACTGAACATTCAGACTAACTATACGAGAACACACAAGCGCACACAATATCGACACAAAGCACACTTTTAAATTAACACAATATGATTATAGATCTAAGGCATTTCAGCCTTAGAACAAGTTCTCCTCTTGACTACATTTTGAACACTTTGTTTACAAATCATTATCTATTTCTCTCCTGTCTCTCTCTCTCCAATTGAACACGCAGGTTCATCATTTATAAAACACATTGGATCAGACACTAAAAGGATCCAATCAAATCCTCTCCATTAATCACTCAAATGTTCCTAATTCTCTCTACATGCATACATATGTGGCAGATTACATTTAATAAATTCTTCAAGAGATTTTATCAATTCCATCATTTACTCTGTTTTAAATAGAGTTGTCCCTTATTCAGCTCTGATTGTCCACGTCCTCCTTGCTTTGCCTCAAAATTTGCATTTTTATTAAGGGGGGTTAGATGCTCCTGCATCATATCTTCTGCAAAATAAATTCTTTGTGAATCATACCATCAACATTGGCAATTATTCTATCTTCAATAGCATAAAACACTATCCACAACTATTTTTCTCAACATGTACCCTAATGATAACTTACTTGGTCAACAATGAGACTAGATCCCTATCAAAGGAAATGGACCAGATATGAACAATCAAAACACCCTTAAACATAACTCATAAGCAGTGATACCATAAATGCAACCTAACCCTGGCTTGAGCCATTTTCTTATCAAAATTGCAATAAAAATTATGGATAAGACATCATTCACATCCCTCTGTCAAAACCCTGATTGCCACAAGTTCAGCCATAGTATGTGGTTAGAACGACTAACATACACTTCAAGAGTATGATCATACCATCACATCCATGATAGTAGCATAGAATTACATCATATTTCATCAATGACCATACTAGAACTAATGAACACTTCATTGCATATTTGTAATGATGACACTTTGTAATTCCTGACATTTAGGAGTACTAATTAGAGACCCAACACTACCGTCCTTGACTTAGACACTTTGACAACTTTTGATATCTCAAATGCAAATTCTATTAGCTATACCATTGTTTTTTTATAGAAAAAATTTTCCATTAGTCAACCCTTTAAAGTAGATTCAATGTAGATCTTGAATTGAGATACACAAGTCTAAACATGGCCCAAAATTTATCCTTGTAGGAAAATTAGATAAGCTTAAGAAAGTCAAATTACAACCCATATCCAAATTTAAATAGGGATGCAACAAATTATAGATATAACCATAAATACAAATATGCAGCAGAAATAACACTTCACTTCATTAATATCAAATACTGAAATATGCTTACAAACAGAATGGAAACAAGAGTAGCTCGAGCGATGGTAGCTTACCTATGAGAAGCGATGTGGTGGCTACATGCCTCTAAACTATGTTACAATAAGGCTCAAGGGCCTATTTATTACTGGAAAACATGAGAAAACCCTAAAAAACCAAAACCCTAACTGCAGGAGATGTAACACCAAGAGTTTGTGGGCCCTGTTGGGGTTAGTTGGGCATCCAACTTCTCATGGTCATAACTTGATCATATTATCTCTGTTTGACGTGTATGATACCTTGTTGGGAAGGTATCTTTGAGTACTACAAGTTTTTCCATAAGCATAAGCCTGTAAAGGACCTAAAAAAGAGACCGCTTAGGGGGTCAAAATTGAGCTCCGGAAGTTCAGGGCCCGAAAAAACTACTAAAAATAGTAAATGCTGAAATAAACAAGGAAACAAATGAAATTGACTAGAGGTCTATATGGGATAGATGGGTGGCCACCAATATCAACCTAGATCATTCCTCCCTCCTTAGGAAGCAATGGTCCCCATTTCGTGCAAAGCCTCCATGAGGTGAGGAAATTTCTGTTGAACCTAGTCCCTGGTGAGCCACTTTCCTTGGTGCAGGAGTTGGTTAGCTTTGACAACCCGATATAGTTGGGTCTTTTGTTGGCAATTGTTCTTGACCTATGTGTCCATAATCTGATCAGTTGTGGCATGTTCCATGCAGTCTAGGTTTAACTTTGTTGATGTGAGTTGTTCTACAAGGTCTGACGTGTCCAGCAATGGTGGGAAGTATGGTCGAAGGCAATCTACATTAAACATTGGGTGCAGGCCAAGGAATGGGGGATGCTAAGCTCAAGGGAATTGTCTCCCATAGATTTGGTAATGGTGTAAGGACCATATCGAAGTGGTATGAGCTTCTAATGGGCTCCGGTAAGGCATTCTTTCTGCAAATGCAACCAAACTTTGTTGCCCACCTGAAACTTGTGTGGCACCTGATGTTGATCATGTCGGTGCTTGTACTTGGCATTTGACTTATCTAGGATTTCGTGAACCTATTGGAAGATGTGTTGGTACATTCAATAAATTGGGTCTCTTTATCAGCATCGGATAGTACATGTGTGGATTTTGTCTACATAGTCACATGAGGCATGGCAACCTCAATCTGAGATAATGGTTGAAATCCTAGACCCACTTGAAAGGTACTGTGACCAGTCGAACTATGGAGAGCTCTATTATTACTGTGATGCACATATGGAAGACTCTCATCCTAGGTTCGAGGATTCTTGGAGTTTTACATGCATAGTATGTGCACTATCAACCTTGATTCAACCCTCCTTGTTTTAACTGGAGTCTCCACATGCACAACACAACTTTTTCAAGATGGTGATTAACAATAGTTTTATAAAGTTTTACATTAGATGCAATCAAAACAAAAATAAACAAATAGAAATGGCAATCAAACTCTATACAAAGCAATCATACTTTTGGTTTGCCACGAAAGTCACACGCGGATATCTTCTCCGATTGAAGGCAATGTAACACCAAATCTCGCAATGACACTTTAGACTACACTAAGGCATGGTTTACTAGCCCAAATATTTAAGATGTGTGAGGTTTTAAACTTTTGTAAAGCACAGGATTCCCCGATATTTTCCTTCTCACTAGACAAATCATTTGTCACAACTCTTACAACATGTTGGCTTCTTCTTCCCACACCAAATTGCACCAAGAAATCACAGCCTAAAATGGATGGTGGTATAGAATTTTCCAACTGTATTCACTCTTTCCCTTGGTCAATCTGATTCAATCTTATGAATGTTAGGTCTTCTACCCTTGGAACCTCACCTTAGCATTCACTACAGGCATGCCTTTGATCTCAGATCTCGACCCTTTGGCTCGTTCCAATCTGTTTCTGTGAGATCGTTGATTCAACCCTTTAGCATCACACACCCTGTGCACACATCCATTGGTGATATAACACAAATCAATTTCGAAATGCCAAGTAAATATTTGATATATGCTCACACCTGCTCAGATCTTACACGATATTGCCACATTTTGGCAGGCTTTAGACAGATACAAACGCAAACTCAACCTTAAGGACAACAAACACAACACAACTCCATGACCCTCAAAGATCACAACCAATCTCTATGCCTCTTACAGTAATAGCATGCCAAGCTCAACTCCACAGCAGCCACAATAGAGAATTTCACCGACCTAATCAAAGCCCTCATTAACAATCTAGATCTAGATTTGAACAACATGTATCTTTCATCTCAAATCTCAACGTTATGGTTGATCCTTCTTCGCCAACATATGCCTGATCCACTAGTGGATACCTGCCACAAATATCACGAGTGCCAAACTGATCCAACAGGTTTACAACCACACGGTCCCCAAACAGGTTGTCGTCGAAACCCCTTCACAACCATCAAAGAGAAAAAGCAAAAAATCTCAAATCTGCCCACTACTCGACAACTTTAACAAAAAATATCACACAAAACTAAATTGCACCCACTCAGAACAACCCAGATCTTATCACTAAGATCTCGCCCTTATTGCTCTGATACCATAATAAATAACACATAGTTTAACACATCAAAACACTTTTATTAATTCAAGATTAATCTTTCTTATGCAAAATACTTCACAATGTTCCCATTATATAATGATTGGATCACTAGACTCAATAGACATAACAACGTGGAAGATAAAGTCTTTGACACAACTATAATTCACTTACATTAGAAAACAATGACTTCTAGAACAACACCTTGCAACTTAGTTATATCTAAAGCATTTCCTTGCAGCTAAGAAGACAACTCAAAAACCCTATCACTTGGATCACATTGTCTATGAGGTTCCTTCCTTTGACAAAACCACCTTAAAGAGGGGAGATCAGATTCCCTAACAAAGGCTTGAGTCTATTGGCTAAGAGTTTGGCAAGGATCTTGTATGAGGCATTGCAGAATGAGATAGGTCAGAACCTGTCAAAAGTCTCTGGATTAAATTCTTTTGGAAGGCTTTTATCATTCAAAGGAGATTGAGTTTTATTACATTCCAGCAAGCTTTGTAAAAATGGATGGTGAAGCCATCCGACCTAGGGGCTTTATCTGGCTCCATTGACCATATGACTTCCACTATCTCTTTTTCAGTAAAAGGCTTCAATAACCCAGCATTTAAATCTGCAGTGACAAGTGAAGGGATGTTTGACAAAAAGTTAGCAACCAGGTCTTCATTGGATGAACCATCCTCCTGAAACAGTTGTTGAAAATCAGATGTGGCGGCCTGTTCTATAAGAGTGTTTCCTTTGATGACTTCCCCTTCACTGGTGGATATTTCTGAGATGTGATTTTGAGAGAGACGAGCTCTGCATTGTCTATGAAAGAATGATGTGTTTCTATCTCCAGCTTGTAGCCAGAGGTTGCAAGACTTGAGGCGCTAGTACTCCTCTTCCTGGCGAAAGGAGAGAAAAGATTTGAACTGGTCGTTCTGTTCAATGAGCAACTAAGCTTTGGTGGTTTTAGTTCCTTCCATGCCTAACTAAATCTCGACTAAAGCCTGCATAGTCTTTTGCCTATTGCTCGTTGGAGTGAAGAGGGGTTTTTCTTTTTCCCAAGTTTTTAAGGCATACTTAGTGTATTTAAGTTTCTACTCCCACACAAAGTTGGGGGATCCTTAGACTAGTTGCGACCAAGCATGAGCCACTATGTCTGCAAAGCCCTCTCTCGCTACCCAAAGAGGATTGAATCTAAAGGGAATAGGGCCTAAGTCTTCCCCTTTTTTCTAGTAGCAACGAGATGGGGTTATTATTAGATGTTATTTTGGGCAGTATTTTTGAAGAGATTAAATGCTTCCCCTCCATCAAGGAACTTTGAACTAGAAATTGGTCTAGACGAGCATCAATGTTGGCATTACCAACTCTATTGTTGGTCCAGGTATAATGACCTTTCGTAGGTTTGAGGTCAAGGAGGTCCCATGCAAGAATCAAAGACTCCACCGAGGCATGGAAGGGGTCTTTACCCCATACTCCACCTTTTTTCTCTTTCGGGTCTAAAGTGATGTTAAGATCCCCCGGTAGCATGATGTTTGGGGGAGTGTAGATCTCTAGGAAGTCTGAGAGAGAGTTCCAGCAGTCTTTATTTTCCAGGAAATTAACAGGGACATAAAGACTGAAGAGAGCCAAAGAAATCTTACTTGGGAGATGTAGAAGTTCTGTGTATATCCAGTGTTGGGTTGCAAAGGAGATTTTCAGATGAAACATATCCTCTGACCATAAGGTTGCAAGACACCCTGAAGTACCTCAAGTGCTGACCACTTTTCCTAAGTTCTTTTTCCACTTGGTTCGACTTAAGGAAAGAAGAGCATCCTCTTCTATATTTGTCTCTTGGAGTAGGAGGATATCTGAGGGTTCCATTCTTGATAGATCTTTTACTACTTCAGCTTTCAGTGGGTTCCCCAAACCCCTGCAATTCCATGAGACAATCTGCATTATTTACCAGAGAAGGAAGGAGCAAGCCCTTATGTTTTTGCCTAAAGCATTTTGATTGTGGACTGGTTGTCATGCATCTTTAATCTTTTCACCTCTTCTTCTTTGATCTCCTTACAAGACTTCCTTCCTGCCTTTTTGGTGGATCGCTCAAAAGAGTTTTTTTCAGAATAACCAGGGTTATCTATCAACTTTTTCTTTTTGGTCATTTCTGCATAAGAGAGTGGGGATATGGTGCCTACTAGAGAGCCCTGGTTTTCTTGTTGGGTTGCGTCTACACAAGGGATTTCTGAGGTGGCTACTCTAGTTTGTTCCTGAGATCCTGAGTTTATTTCTGTGTCTGCTATCTGTTCCATATATTGCTGCACCTCTCCATCTTCAAGTTCTGGTTGGTTTTGATCTTCTGGAGGGTTTAGAGTAGCAAAATGATTTGTTGAGATGGTGGCATTTGTTGTGTCTTGATCTTCGAGTAATCTCTTCCCAGAGGAGAGTCCTCCAGTCTCTGCATTCCCTCCTTTCCCTTTCGCTCTGTTGGTCTGCTTAGATGTGCCTACTTTTTGGGCTTGTGTCCAATGTTCGCCCTTCTCTTTTTCAGATTATTCCTCAGTTTTCTTCTTGCCGTTTCAAGCGAAATGGCCATAGCCGTGACAATGTCGGCACTTGAAGGGGAGTTGTTCATAATCAATTTCCTCTATGCGAGACTAGCCAGCTACGGTTAGCTTGATTGCCTCAAGAAACCCTATCTCCAGATTGACTTCAACACATATTCTGGCACACGAATATTGTTCTTTCCTTTCAGCCCTATCAATGTATTAGCTAGTTTGTTCCCGATTGTTTCCATAGATTATGAGTTCGAGCAATGAAGAGGGAGGTGTGGTAACCTTACCCAGACAGGAACGGCTGAAGGCATATCTTGGGAAGGATCAAATTCTGGCCTCCATTTATTCAGATAGAGCCCTTGGGGGCCCATGAAATATGGAATGTTTCTGAAAATAAGGTCTCAATCTTCTGTTGAATTGAAGACAAAAACATAATAGCCTCTACCTACCAGATCATTTCAGATTCCTTCAAAGATAAGGGACCTCCAGTTTCGTTGGACCCATCCATCAATAGCTTTGGGAGAGGGACAGAGGCCTGTAAATTGACTAATAAGCCCACATTCTGCTAGGTTCAGTGCAGTCCTACACGGGTGTTCTGCAGGCAGTTCTATAGAGGGGATGGATTCAGATTTCTTTACAAACTTCTGCTGATTCAGGTTTTCTTTCCTCTTGCCACAAGAGGCTACCAGATGTTTGAAGGCATCGATCTCAAGAGGGACAGGAGGAGGAGGGCCCCCTCCGGTGTCCATGACCCCTCTGGTGTCCATGCAGGTAGAAGTCGAGTTTTTACCAGTTGAAGAGGCTCACCACACAGAACTCAGGAAAACATTATCTGAACCATATAGATTCGTCAGCCCTTACACATACATCTTTGTAGTTGGTGGGTTGTAACAGATCGTAACTTGACTTCTCTCTTGACTCGCTAAATCTCTATTATAGTACCATCATTAGACAGAAAATCAATGGTCTTATCTTTTTAGTTTACTAAGGCCCACTGCCGCTCCAACCAGTCCATGCATATCAAGACATCGTAGGAGCCTAATGGTAATATATTTAAATCTGTCGTAATTTGTTGTTTTGCTAATTTTATTTCACAGCCCTCTACTTCTGCACAGACTCTTCTTTTTGCACTGGTAGCTAATTGAACCAACCAAGGGTTCTTAAATTTTGAACTTTTTAGATGGAATTCATTAACTATTATGGGACTGGCATAGATCAAACTAGCACCTGGATCTATTAAAATGGAAATAGGATGATCGAATATTTTAACCTCAAGTTCCATCATTGAAGGCTGATAATCCGCTTGGTGATCTTCTAATGTTGCATTGGTTCGAGGTACATTTCATGCCACGTCACCCGCAGTAGAAGCTTCATGAATATTTGCAACAGGTTTCGTTCTCCCTCTATGAGGAAAGTTCTTGTAGTAATGGGGTTCCCCGTAGCCCCAACACTGCAATGGAGGTTGGGGAACCTGACTAGTTTCCAACTTACTTGATGCCTCATTTTGTCTTATATCATTCTGAGGTCTGTACTTCTGTTGATTTCGATTAACAGGTCCATTTGGTACTTTGCGTCCTGGGAATCTGGTTCCTAAACTCTTCATGTTCTTATTATTTGTAAAAAAATTATGCCCCTTCTTACTTGGCCAATTCTTATGCACTTCACCTTTCTGTCTCATTTGTTGGTAGCAGATCCGAGCTTTCCAGACTGCTTCATCCATCGTTTTTGGGTTATCAAATTCCAATTTCTCTTTCGTGAAGGCATGTAGGTTGTTGATAAAGCATTGGACTTTAGCTTTTTCTTCACGAATATAAGGGACGTATCTTAATAGTGATGTGAACTTAGTTATAAATTCATCCATAGTTTGTTGTCCTAGTTTCAAGTCATGAAACTCTTTTGCTTTATCATCATAAAATCACTCAATCAGATATCTATCCTTAAAATTCTTTTGAAATTGCTCTCAGATAACCTCTTGCTCATTAATTTCCTTAACTGTTTTAATTTCTTCCCACCACAGGGTGGTGTTTCCTTGTAACTGGTAGATTTCTAGCCTTGCTCTCAAATTTTCATCATGTTCGTATATTTGGAAATATTTATTCATATTAATAAGCCAGGCCTCTACCGCTTCTTCCGTTTCACCATCATAGTTTGGTGGTTTGATCTTTTTGAATTCTCCTTTATATTCTATCTTCTGTCTTTTTAATCCCTTTTTGCTAGAACCATTATCTGACTCTTCCTCATTACCAGTTTGTCCCCCTTCTGATTCCTGATGTTGTTCTTGCTGTCTGCGTGTTTCTGTTATGTTTTCTTCTCCTTGACTAGGTTCTGGATTCCTCTAATTTTGTCTATCTGATAAACTTTTCATAAATTTCTCTTGTTCCAAATGTAGCCTTTCATTATCCGCATGCAGGTTCTGCATTTCTATTCTTAACTACTGGATTGTTTCTAGTAAAGCAACATTGGTGCCACCATTTGTTTCTCCCAATTGCACCCATACTTCTGGGTTACGTTCGGTGCTCCTGTTTGCATCAGAATTATTTTGTTATTTCTAAAATCATTCAACCTGTCCTCAGTGTACCAACCTAAGGCTATGATACCATTTGTAACACCTAAATAATCTAACTATTCAACATTATACCATGTATATAAAAAAAAACTTTACGAATGGTGACTTATCATTAATGATATCACAGCATATTGCGTTAATGCATTATAATGTGCACATTGATACACGGTACCACCCAATTAAGAGGCTCAGATTACAACTATTTGATTAATGTTATCATACTCTTTATAATACCTAACCTGACATTATTTTACAAGATTGTATTACATGGTTGATTGCCCGGATCTCACATCGTGTTGTGTTGACATTCCATGGCCTTATTCGGTCGGTTCATGGTTGGATGGCCGCCAGCTGTCGGGACTCATTCTTATCATTTGCCACCTGTTGCTCGAAGTACAGTGCGGGGAAGGCAATGATTTTGATGCTTTTCCGAACTTTGAGGGTAAGCCCTTACGACTTGGCGCTTGTTTGGTTTTTGTGCTCATTTTTCTAGGTATGGCTCTAGAAGATGCATTCTGGTCTCTGTGATGAGGTTCTTCTACAATATGCCTTATCCCATGTGCTATGCAATGTGAAGATCTTGCCAGGCATTCCTACTTGTGGAAAGGCTTGCATTTGGGCTAGATACTACCATTTCGAAATCATTTGCTCTTATTAGGTAAATCCTTATTCTGAGTTTGAATTTGAGTGCTTATCTTTGCTCCTCGTTCTAATCTAGTTCTTTCATCACTGGTTTAAAAAATCTCACATTGGTAGGGTATTAACATTGGCTTGGCTTCTATAGGTGTTGCCTCCATGATGGTGTCTAGAGCCTATGTCACAGAAAGCCTCTATTATGCCTGCTCTCCCTCGGGTAAGTAAATGAGGGTTCATCTCTTACCTTTTAGTGCAGGTCTAGTTATGCAACTGCGTTACCCTGTTTTTCTTTAGATTAATAGCTGAGTGAAATCGTTTGACCACCACGCTTATGATATAGGGTTTGTTCGAGCAAAGGATGGGTGCAATTACAAGGTCCTTTACACAACCTGGTTTCTTCCAACACCAAAACCTCGAGTATGCAGGCCTTTCCTTGAACGAATGTTGTTGGCCCTTCTTGCCCTGAATGAGGATTTCTTTCTCTTGGGGGGGAGGGGGAGGTTCCCTTTCTTCAGTTAATATTCATGTTTTTTTAAGTCGTGCACATAGATTATGTTGGTTCTTGGTTACGGCTCCCTGAGCCATTCTCAGTCAGGACATTTCGGCATGTTGATTTCTGTAATTTCTGGGTTCTCTTTTTGTAAAATTTATCAATGCGAATGAATTGATAGTATAACTATTTAACAGATATTCTTATTTATATAATGATTAATCTATTATAAATATTTATCCTAATCTTTCTGTGAATAATTTTGTTCTATGAGATTGGAACCTTGGTTCGATTCTTCAACTTGGTTATTCCACTTTCAAAACGTCATTCTTGGCATCCTTCCCAGGACTGCCTTCTGAACAAATATAAAATTTATTTAAGTGTTTAAAGTGTCATTTTATCTTTAAATAGAAGCCCTCTCATTTGGGTTTTTTGCATCTGTGTTGTAGTTATTGTGTTTATTTATTTAATGTTCTAGAAGAGGGTTATAATTGCTAATCTGTTTGAGTTTTCTCCAATTAGCAATGAAGGTTCTGTTTCAACTAATTCAGGGTGAATATAGCCATGTATATATGTATATGTATCTTGAATGTCTAATGTGTGGATAACTTTATGTGCATCCCATTCATATGGTTATTGGTATGCCGGGTTGGTTTCACAATTAAAAGAATATAGCTTGAATTTACCAATGATATGAATTGTCAATATTAATCCTGAATAAGTATGAGTTATCATTTGTTTGTTGTTTCCTTTCAAGTCATATATAGGAAGAAATATTCTATCTCATATTCGTTAATTTTCATTCTTCTCTATAATCACTCATCTACTCTTTTTCATATACTGTTGCATATTCTGGTTTGTTTTTCTTTTGAAAAGTCTCTATTCTAGGAAATGGATACACAGTCTGACCCTTGCCCAGATTCTTGAATCTAGGCATACAGACTAATGCGTTCAAGAAGCATGGTACAGGTTCTGTACATTTAGCCTACACATACTGTAATATGTACATTCTCCTAATAGCTTATTACCTGCACACCTAAATTAACTTACTTGTACATTTTTACATTGTTTTTCTAACTGACACAGAATTAAAGAAAACACAAAATCCAATATCATAATGTTTATTAATTACATATTATGGCTATATTAGCATTTAATCAGAATCATCATAACATAATTAACCAATTTCACTTATCTGTCATTGCAATACTAAATTGCGATCAATGAACCTCTCCACCCTTCCAATAAGAATCTGGCAACCACGTCCAAGTATTCTCCCCCCAAGCTCCTCTTTTCCCAACAATAAATTATCTTTAATGTAGCAATTTATATTGCTTTGGCCTCAAGACTCCAGGTCCAAGTATTCTCCCCCCAAGCTCCTCTGTCATATCTCTAACATACACATTAAAGACTATATAAAAAATAAAAATTTAAAAAATTTAAAAAAATTAAATCCTTAAACATAGTAAGTTATGGTTTCACCACAGTAAAATTACACATAACATGAAATCAAGTGACATAATAAGGCTTTGGTAATCTACCGAATTATCTGATCTCCTATTTATCGAATTATTAGCGATTGTTATTTGGCCTCATTATGAGAGCATGCATTAGGGTACCCCTTTTTCCCTATTTACTGTTAGCTAAATTAATTCTAAAGTCAAGTCTTTTATGATAAACATAAATTCCCACCATTTACATTTTACATTTGGATCATTCGTCTGGTTTTTCATGTACTCCAGCTCTGTCATGGCTACGTGGCACAAGCAGGTTGTCCCTCCATAGTTGTGCACCTCAGGTTTCTCTTCACATCGACGGCAGAGGCCTTGGGCTTTTGATCTGATGGTTGATCTTTTTCCAACGAGTTACTCATTCTCCAATGCTAGAGAAATGGCTCATTCGTCTCCTTTGCTCTTTGGCACTGGTGTCTGCTCTCCTGCTCCTTTCACTGGACAATTCAGCTTGCTGGGTGGGAACCCTATCTCAAAAGGACAACCATAGAAACTGGGTTGCGGAATTTCCTTTTCTGAATCAATGAATCTCTGTATTTTCTGATGTAAGTACTTCTATGTTGAATTTTCTTAGAATTTTTGCCTACTTTCCATCATCAGAGTTCATATCCTAATTCATTATCTTGCCATCTATTTGCAGGGATAGAGGATGTGGGTCCGGGTACTTCTTGCTATCAACAGGAGGTGCTCATGCTTTTCCTATTTGTCACCACCATGCAAAGACCTCTGGTATGCTTCCAATGTCCAAGGTGCTAGTTTTGAATGCATGGATGAACTCGGGTTCAACAAGTCTGCTAGATGCTCTGCTTCTAGTTTTTTTTTTTTTTAGTTATACAGGCTCTTTGCCTAATTACAATTTATTTCTTGTTTCTCGTTATTCCTTCCCTACTCTGGTTGAGGTTTTCTTGCGGATCTATATCTCAAGCTACGTCGGCATAATCCCTCTTATTTTTTTGATTCTACAGGAGCTCCTTGGCTTGTTGAAACTGTTAATGTTGAAATGTTAACTATCCTGGCCGAGACCTTATAATTCTTACTAGTTATGCTACTTTGTTTTCTGTAAAGTTTAATATGAGGCTGTGGCCATATTAACTTTCTGGATATGCTGTCTTGTTTCTATTAAGTTTATTTTGGAGCGAGGCCATATAGTTTATGCTATTTGCTATTATGATGTTGTTTAGCTTAGGGTTTGCATATAAATTGATCCTGTTATCTTGGTCTACACTTATGGTTCATGACAGTTCATTTCAGAATCATGCATAAGGATGGCTTTCTGTTTACTTGTTTTATGATTACAGTTTTTCCTTGGTTACTAAGAAAATGTTACTACTCTTTAGGAAATCCTTGTAATGAACTATCGATAATCGTTTGAAGTGAATGTTCTGTGTACCTATGCATGGTTAAGATGCTATATTTGTCTTATTGAGCTCACTGGTTAGAATTTTTATTACTTTTCTTCCATTTGGATTTCTTTTCATGCCTGGCAAGTAGTACTCCTTCCAGAGTGCAGTAATCAGTTTTTGGTATCCCAAGTGTCCTGCATAGGCACTTTTATGGAATTCATCCAAAATAAAGCTTTTAACGTTACTTTGGTTAGGTACATATAGTATCTTTCTATAACACAACATGCCGGCAGCATCCACCACATATCATTGTCAGTATTCATGGTTGGTTGAGTTTTGAACTTGTTGTCCTATTTGCTGATAATTTTGATCTTGTTCTGTTGCTTTTTAATCATCTCGGTGAAAGTAGTCCGCCCCTCACTACAAGAAATTTCGTAGAGGCAATGCACCTTCCGACTCAGAGCGTCCACCACCTGGTTCTCTTTTCCTTTCAGATGTTTAATCTCGAAATCAAATCCACTTAAGAAATCTAACCACCAAGCCTACCTAGCATTTAAGGTAGGCTGGTTGAAGTAACTAGTCAAGTTGTGATGATCCGTCATCAACAGAAACTTTTGTCCCATCAGATAGTGATGCCACCTTTTTAAAGCATTGATGACAGTTACCAACTCCAAATTGTAAGTAGAATATGTCTGCTCATAATCCTTTAGTTTCCTAGATTCATAGGCAATTATCTTACCTTCCAGATTAATACTCCTCCTACCCCTTCCGTACTCGCATATGTACACACCACATAGTCCTTACCCAGATCTGCTATGCTTAATATTGGTGTCGTGGTGAGTAGAGGCTTGAGCTGCTCAAAACTTATTTGGCATTCGTTAGTCCATTTAAAGGTTTTCCCCTTCTTCTGCAGGGAGGTGATACAATAGGCCACTCTCGAAAATCCCTCCACAAACTGTCTATACTAGCAAACTAACCCCATGAAAGGTCTTATATCCGCTACGTCCTTCGGTACTGGCCATTCCATTATGGTCATTATCTTCTCAGGATCCACTGCAATTCCTTCTTTGGTAATAATATGTTCTAAGTATTGAATTTGTTCCTTGAAGAAATCGCACTTGCTATATTTGGTATACAATTGATGTTTTTGAAGAGTTTGCAAGACTAGCCTGAGGTGTTCCTTGTGTTCCTCAATATTCCAGGAATGTATCAGTATATCATCAATAAAAATTAACACAAATTTGTCTAAATACTGATGAAATAGGTTGTTCATTAAACACATAAAAGTTGCAGGGGCGTTGGTCAACCCAAAGGGTAATACCACGAACTCATAATGTCCATAATGAGTCCTAAAGGAAACTTTGGCTATATCCTCCTCTTTGATCCTAATCTAGTGGTATCCCGATCGTAAATCAATTTTTGAAAATATAGTTTCCCCTTTTACTTGGTCAAAAAGTTCATCAATTCGAGGTAAGGGGTACTTATTTTTTATTGTCAACTTATTCAGCTGACGGTAGTCCATACACATATGAAGGGTTCTATCCTTCTTTTTAACAAACAACACGAGGACTCCCTAGGGTGACACACTGGGGAGAATTTAATTTTTATCCAACATCTCCTGCAATTGCATTTTTAATTCCGTTAGTTCCAGTATGCTCATACGATAAGGAGTGCGAGACACCGGAGCTGCTCCTGGCACCAACTCAATAGTGAAGTCTATGTCTCTTTTGGGTGGTAGTCTTGGTATCTCTTCAGGGAACACATCTGCAAATTCTTGAACCACTGGAATACTTTCCAAGGTGGTAGACTTGTCCTTTGAGTTGGTATACCCAACCTGAATAGCATAGATCTAACATTTTTTCCTGATACACTTTGCTAGTTGGGAGGCAGTTATTGGCTAAATCTGTACTAGTCTCAAAATACCTTGTATCTCATGCTTTTCTCCTAATTCATTCTTGTAACAAATAGTTTTTGTTTTACAATTTATAATTGACCATCGTTTTTCTAGCCAGTCCATGCCTATCAGCACGTCATACGATCCAAGGGGAAGTACGTTTAAGTCTGCCATCAAAGGATGACCAACTATTTTCAAAGGACAGTTATTGACCTTGCCCAACACACGTCTCTTTGCCCCAGTTGCCAGTTGTACCAACCAAGCGTTTTTAAACTTGACTATCTGTAATTTACATTGTTCCACAACTTTAGGACTAATGTAGCTTAATGTAGCTCTAGGATCAATTAAAACAAACATAGTATGATCAAGAATTTTACCTTCAAACTCTACCATAGTCGGTTGATATTCTTCCTGCTGATCTTCGAGAGCGCATTAATTTTTGGTATACTCTGGGCCATGTCGCCTACTATAGATGCTTCATGTATCTGAGAAACCTATTCGGTGCCCTTTCAATGAGGACATTTTTTAACATAATGTGGGCCTCCACATCCCTAGCATTGTACTGGAGGCCTCGTTGTCCCTTCATTATCTACTTTACCAGATTGCTCACTTAATCTCGGTTCAAAGAGTGGTTTAAATCTGGGCTGGTTCTTATTACCCATAGAAATCTTACTACTTTTCTTATCAGCCCATCTTTGACCCAGAATTTCTCCCTTCTGCTTACTTTGCTGATAACATATTCTAGCCTTTCGTATGACCTCATCCATCATTTTTGGGTTATCGAACTCAATTATTTCTCTCATTGCCAAGGGTAAGTTGCTGATGGACAATTGTACCTTGGCCTTTTCCTCTCATGTGTAAGGTACATAATGGACTAGAGAGGTAAATCGAGTGATGAACTCATCGATGGTTTGCTACCCAAGCTGCAGGTCGTGAAATTCTTTTGCTTTCTCATCGTAAAATCGTTCAGTCAAATATCTTTCCTTAAACAATCTTTGGAATTTTTCCCAATTTATATTTTGCTCATTTACCCCTCGTACAATCTTGACCTCCTCCCACCATAAAGTGGTTTTCCCTTATAGTTGGAAGATAGCCAACCGAGATTTTAGATTGTGATCATATTCATATAATTGGAAATATTTATTCATGTTAATATGCCAGGCTTCAGTGGCCTCCTCCAGTTCTCCATCGAAGAGTGGCAGTTTTATTTTTTGAAACTCACCCTGCAATTCCACTCGCTGTCTTTTTGATCTTGGATGCTCAGAGGCATTATCAGGATTTTCCTCTCAGTTCTCTTCCCCTCCATTGGTTCCTTCATGTTCCATATGGTAATCATGTTCTTCTGTCCTCCGTTCCTATTCAAGGCTGGGAATTGGCTGGTGTTGATTCTGCTTGTCAGAAAAACTTTTCATAATTTTTTCCTATTCCATTGTTAATCTTGCATTGTCCTCCCGTAGGTGGGCCATCTCATTCTTTAAGTCTTGAACTGTTTCCAATATTGTGAGATTAGTGTTGTGAGCCTCCTCCCCTAACTGCACCCATATTTCAGGATTATTTTCAGGAAATGTTGCAGGTCCTAAACCAGTCACATTCCTGGGTGGAACAGTATCCATCCTCCTCATAGTCTGTTGTTGTACTAATTCCCTGAATTCAACAAGTTAGTGAATAACAAACAGGTCAGAAACAACCATGATCTCGATATTCTTTTTTGCTTAGATAAATTGCCAGAGGTCTCAGTTTTGATAAGCTTGGCTCTGATACCACATCTCATATCTCTAACATACACATTAAAGACTATATATAAAAATAAAAAAATAAAAAAATATAAAAAAAAATTAATGCTTAAACATAGTAAGTTATGGTTTCACCACAGTAAAATTACACGTAACATGAAATCAGGTGACATAATAAGGCTTTGGTAATCTACCGAATTATCTGAGCTCATATTTATCGAATTATTAGCAACTGGTATTTGGCCTCGTTATGAGACCATGCATTAGGGTACCCCTTTTTCCCTATTTACTGCCAGCTACATTAATTCTGAAGTCGAGTCTTTTATGATAAACATAAATTCCCACCATTTACATTTTACATTTGGATCGTTCGTCTGGTTTTTCATGTACTCCGGCTATGTCATGGCTATGTGGCATGAGCAGGTTGTCTCTCCACAGTTGTGTGCCTTGGGTTTCTCTTCACGTCAACGGTGGAGGGCTCGAGCTTTTGATCCAATGGCTGATCTTTTTCCAACGAGTTACTCATTCTCCAATGCTGGAGAAATGGCTCATTCTGCTCCTTTTCTCTTTAGCACCGATTCCTGCCCTCCTACTTCTTTCGCTGGCCAGTTCAGCTTGCTCGGTGGGAACCCTGTCTCAAAAGGACAACCATAGAAACTGGGTTGCGGAATTTCCTTTTCTGAATAGATGTATCTCCGTATTTTCTCATGTAAGTACTTCTTTGTTGAATTTTCTTAGAATTTTTTCCTGTTTTCCATCATCAGAGTTCTGATCCTAATTGGTTATATTGCCCTCTATCTGCATGGACGGAGGATATGGGTTCGGGAACTTTTGACTATCAATAGGAGGTGCTCATGTTTTTCCTATTTGTCACCACCATGCAAAGACTCCTGGTAAGCTTCCAGTGTCCAAGGTGCTAGTTTTGAATGCATGGATGAACTCAGGTTCAACGAGTCTGTTAGATGCTCTACTTCCATCTTTTTCTTCTTTTTTTTAAGTTATATAGGCTCTTTGCCTAATTACAATTTATATCTCATTTCTCATTATTCCTTCCCTCCTCTGGTCCAGGGTTTCTTGCGGATCTATATCTCATGTTGTGTCGGCATAGTCCCTCTTATTTTTCTGATTCTACAAGAGCTCCTCAGTTCACTGAAACTGTTAATGTTGAAATGTTAACTATACTGGTCGAGGCCTTATAATTCTTACTGGTTATGCTACTTTGTTTTTTGTAAAGTTTAATATGAGGCCATGGGCATATTAATTTTCTAGTTATGCTGTCTTGTTTCTGTTAAGTGTAGAATTTTGTAGAATTTTTCCTACAAATCAGCTAGCTTTGATAACATGTAGAACTTTTTCTACAAATCGGCTAGCTCTGATACCATGTAGAAATTTCCCACCTATAGATCAACCTGGTAATGCAATGTACTAAAGCAAAACACTTGATCTACTTCTACAAAAAATTTAGCGGAAGCTTAATCAACCATGAGCAACATCAATAAGAACACATATAACTGATAAGAAGGAATCAATCACACATAAAACAAAAGAATTTACCCGAGGAAAGCACCTGCCTAAACCCCATCTTTGTATTATCATACAAGTGGAAATATAGTCCGGATTACACAAAGTCTTAGCTCGGAAGCTATCTAGCTCTTAGTACAATCCCTCTGCTGCTCATAGATAGTCAAAGGCTTCTCACAAACCTTCTCCTCTGCCTTCCAAGCCTCCTATCTCCTTCAAGTTTGTGCAGTTAGATCAGAGGTTAGCAAGTGTGTGAAGATGCCAATTCACACAAGTTTGTGCAGTTAGATGAGAGGTTAGCAAGTCTGTGAAGATGCCAATTCACACAAGTTTATGCAGTTAGATCAGAGGTTAGTAAGTGTGTGAAGATGCTAATTCACACAGGTGGTAGCACTGGACCCCAAGGAAACTACAAGTGTGTGAAGATGCCAATTCACACAAGTTTGTGCAGTTAGATCAAAGGTTAGCAAGTGTGTGAAGATGTCAATTCACACAAGTTTGTGTAGTTAGATGAGAGGTTAGTAAGTGTGTGAAGGTGCTAATTCACACAGGTGGTAGCATTGGACCCCAAGGAAACTGCACAACGAAATAGGAGGCTTGCAAGGTAGAGGAGAAGGCTTGTGAGAAGCCTTTGACTGTCTATGAGCAGCAGAGGGATTGTACTGAGAGCTAGATAGCTTCCAAGCTAAGGCTTTGTGTAATCTGGACTAGATTTCTACTTGTATGATAATACATAGATGGGGTTTTAGGCAGGTGCTTTCCCCAGGTAAATTCTTCTTTTATGTGTGATTTATTCCTTCTTATCAGTTATATGTGTTCTTATTGATGTTGCTCATGGTTGATTAAGCTTCCGATAAATCATTTGTAGAAGTAGATCAGGTGTTTTTCTTTAGTACATTGCTTTACCAGGTGATCTACAGGTGGGAAATTTCTACATCTTGATGATTGTCATGGACATGTCAAGCCTTCAATTATGTTCCTAATTGACTAGATGTCTTCAAGGGAACTTTGGTAATATGAGGATATTGGAGGAAGGATAATAAAAGCTGTAAGAGAAAGTGGTCGATTGATAGGAAACTATAAAGGAGTATCTACAGAGCTAAATCATAGAGAAGAAACTTCTTAAGAAGAAAAAGAAATGAAATAAATAGGTGTAGTGGGAAGTTTTGATTGTATAGGCCATGATGAGGGAAAAGGTCTTGACTCAAATTTACTTAATGCTTCTTGTGACCTACTAGCCATTCAATGCCTAATGGCCCTCCTTCTAGCACCAAAAGTGTTGCTGTCTAGAAATGTGCTCGATTCAACATGAGAGGAGATGCTTGGTTCAGTGTCCCTATTAGACTCTTTTTTGTTACTGGTAGTCCTTACTGGAATTTTGGGATCAATTTACTATTAAGAAAGTGGTGCTCAAACGAATGGATACTTCATCTAAATGCAAGGAAATTCTAAAAATATGGAAATATGAACAAAATGAAGTGACCTAAGTCTACTTTAAATTCAACTTTTTAACTCTATTTATCTATTGGTTTGTGTACAAGCCCATGCTTAAACTTATGCTCATGGAAAATAAAGATAGATAAAACATTCAACCACTTAATATCAATGGAACTAATATTATTCAAATTATTACTGCAAACATAACATTTACAACACTTTTATAAAGATGTAAAATGGATCCCAAAAGAGATAATTAGATACTCTTATGGTCAAACGATAATGACAAACTTCTTAGGATAACATTCTAACAATGACATTCTAACAATGATTGCTTGAACTTGACCTTGAACATTAATAAACTCAAATCAAATAAGTTGAAAAGAGTTGATCACTACATTCAACCTAAAGAAAATGAATAAAATTATTAAAAGATTCATCTATTAATATTTTATCCATTAGTCAAATTTCAAGAGATATATTAGATATATATGCATATAAGAAAAAAAAAATTCAAAGACAACTATAAATAAAATGTCATTACATATCCAACCTGCAAAAAATTTCTTCAAAAACTTACTGGTCCTTACAAATGTCCTTTTAAATGTAACTCTATGTAATTAGAGCCCAAAAAGATAAAAGAAGCGTTTCTTTACGTGTATAACAAGTATATTATAATATATATTATATATATTATATTATATTCGAATATATATGCGATATATTACAACCACATATAACACATACATTAAACCATAAGAAAACATATGGATTATATAAATATAATGACGCTCTGCAAAATAAATACAATTGTGTGCTTTAGCCCGCGCTTGCTGCTTTCCCTCGTTGCGCTGTCGACCTTCAACAAAGCCATATTGATTTGCTCGTTCCGGAATGTGCAGCGCTCGGGCTTTTCAGAGTGCTGTTCAATCAATCCCACGGACTTTGTGGTCGGGTACGCTTAGGACATTTAATTTGTTAGTCACGAAGCTAGATTACTAAACATTATTAACATTGCCAAAAAAAATTATTCACCTAGAAAATACCTGCGGATCTCCTGAAATAACGTGGATTACACTTGATAATGGCCTTGCAAACATATTTAAAATCTCACGTTAATATCTATAATGAAAATTAATGCAACCATTATGTTAAAATTAACAGTCATGAATACACGTGGATACTTAGTCATTTTAAAGCATTGACTGAATTCTTACAATTATTATATTAGTTTGTTTTTGTGGGTATATCCACGTATAAGGTGATGAATAAAGTAGGTTTATATGTGATTTGCGCCTACCTTATCAAAGAAGAAAACGTTGGTGGTCGTTGATGTGTTATTTTGTTTTGCGCATTGTTTGGAATAGTGATATACTACCACAATTAATGCTGGTTGATGTACCATATAGTTAAAATCACAATCCACTTGCCAACCATAATTATTATTATGCACAACTATATTTAACTAAAATACTTAGTTAAAATCACAATCCACTTGCGAACCATATTTATTAATATGCACAACTATATTTAACTAAAATACTTCACTTGCAGTTATAAAAAAAATAGGTTACATAAAATACAACAAATCCAACTAAAATACTTTTTATTCACTTGTAGCTAAAAAAAATAGGTTACATGAGATACAACAAATCTAGAGCCAACTCTTCGAGCTCCATGGTGAGGGTTCACAAAACAAAACAACCTCTTAAACTGTTCAAACTGTCTAATGGACGAGGATCTAAATCCGAATGAGAACAAGAAAAGTCAATAAGTCTTTAAGCAGACCCGATGAGGAAATAGAGACTGTTGTGAAAAGATTTCGGGTCCATTAGGGCGATAAACCTCGAGCAAGTGTTCCGCCCAAAAATCCCGATCTCGATCCTAAGGAGAAAAGTGCAAGGAAGATAACCTGGTCCCATCAACTTGCAAATCAAACCTTAGCCGTAGATATGCTAATCCTAGATCCAACGGCTGTAAAGGATATCGAGCTGGAAAGAAGAGCAAGGAATACCCGCCCGATGAAGGAAGTATTCTCTCTCTTCCTTGAGCCACGTATTGAACGGTTAGTGGCATCTGGAGCCTTTCTATTAAACCACTTACGGTCTTGAGGGCACCCGAAAACCACTTTGACTGTAGCAAAACTACCTTGTACTGTAGAAAAACTATTGGTGTTGTGGTTTAGCTTCACGCTCTTCCCCCGCTGCCATCCTTCCCACTCCAAGACCCAAATGTGCCAATTCTCTAGTCCTCAGTTTGTCGAACCCTTATCATCCATTTGTGTGATTTTCAATTGGCTGCTTCTCCTTCATGAACTGATAATGCTCCTTGTCTGCGTGAGCCAGAGTGTGCCAGTCTTCACATAGTTTCCCTACGGGTACCGACTCCCACGGCCAAATCTTGTTGTCTCTTGTACAGAGCACCCCTTCATTAGCCAGCTGGTTCGCCAATCTGTTGGCATTTCTAAGTACATGAATAAATCTAAGTGTTCTTAGTACTCTTAGGTGAGATTGAATTCAGTGATAGACATGCAAAAGTCTCTAGTGGTTTGAAACTTTGTCCAATGCAATGCTAGTGCCTATATTTTTGACCGAATTAATTGTTAATTCTGAGTCAGCCTCTATGATTGTATTATGTAAATTGTATTCAATCAGAATTTCTAAGCACTTTTCAATGGCCATGAGTTCCGCCATATTGTTAGTGGCATTCCCCAAATGACTATGAAAGATGACTTTTATATTGCCCTCTTCATCTCTTATGACTCCTCTGTAAACAACATCCCCAGGGTTTCCTTTTAAGGCTCCATCTATATTGAATTTCAAAAAGCCATGGGGAGGGGCTTGCGAGAAAGCCTTTCCTTCTGATATGTGCCTTGCAATCTTGTTTATGCCCTGAGGGACAGGCAGCTGGAGCCCCAATAGTCGTAGAATGTGAGCATCTTGGTGATAAGGAGGTTTCTCAGGGGGTTGCTTCAGAAGGGCATTAATAGTTTCTTTGAGTTGTTTTAAGATTTAAGCCATGATCCTTTAGGTTGAGCCATATTTGTCCTCAAAAGTCCTATTGTTGTGCTCTTTCCGAACATCCCATATCAAAAATCCTGGAATCAGAGTCCAAGCTATGTTGACTATCTCATTCTCTGAGAAGTATTTCCTCCAATTCTTTAAAGTTTCAGTGACGTCATCTTCGTTCCTATCTGTTTGATTGAAGATTGAGGCAACCCAATTCCATAAGGTGAAGGTGAATGAGTAGAGGTTGAGAAGGTGATCCATAATTTCTTCTTGTAGACCACATAATTGACATCTTGAAGGACCAACAAAACCTCTCTTTCTAATATTTTCTCGAGTCTGAATATTTTTATGTTTTACCAGCCACATGAATAGTTTGATCTTCATCTAGTGTGGGTTGTGCCATAGGTCCTTCCATATCTTATCAGGGTTTGGATAGTTATGTCTGGTGGCTATTCTTTTGGCTTCTTTAAGGTTAAAGATGCCCTCATTGTTTCTCCCCCATCTTAGTTGGTCATTCAAGGTTGAAGACAAAAGATTTCTCTTTTCCAGAATCGCTTCAAGAACTTTAGCTTGGTCCTTCAAAGGGGTCTCTTCATTGTAAATTGGTACCTTCCATCTTCTCCATTTACCATTGTCCCTTGTCTGATCCCAAAAGTCACTTACCCTTTTTAGTACTTTATTGATGGTATATTTTTTATAATGTCCATTCCTTATCTGCATAGGTTAGGTTCCTGCTGCCAGTTATCCTCCCAAAACCAGGCAATATTCCCATTTCTAATCTCCAAGAAACTATGTTTCTGAACTAAGGCTATGTTCTCCCAAGCATTGTTCCAAATATGGGAATCCCTGATGTGTCCTGTCATATGAATGTGGTCCCTTTCTTGCCAGTACATTGCATATTTTTGTTTCCAGATCTTAGCCCAGGGGTTTCTCATTTCCTTTAGCCATCTCCAACAAAGTTTTTCCCCCAAAATATTTCTTAGAGTGTCCGGGTCATGGAGACCCAAACCACCATGGGTTTTGGGTTTGCATAGCTTGTGCCAAGCTACCAATGCCCATTTCTTTTTCTCTTCCCCTTTACCCCAAAGAAAATCTCTTTCGATATTCCTGATTTGTTATGAAACTCTCATTGGGATAGGAAGAGCTGAAAACATGAAAATTGGAATGGTTTGTAGGATTGCCATTGTAAGAACTAGCGTGCCTGCTAAATTCAAAGATCTGCTTGTCCATTTACTGACTTTGTCCTTCAATTTATTAGTTACTGGCTCCCAAACTTCTTTACTCAAAGGTTTGTCAGTGAGAGGTATTCCCAGATATTGCGAGGGAAGATGATCTCTTTGAAAGCCTAGAATTCTGGAGAGATTTATTTGAATAGAAATATCAGTATTGAAGAAGAAAACTTTTGATTTTGTGAGGCTTACCTCCATGCCAGCAGCCATCGTGAAATCATCTAGGATTTGTTTGAAAGTTTTGGCTTCCTTGACTATGGCTATGCCCTGCAACATAGTGTCATCTACAAATTGCTGATGAGTCAAGGTGTCCCCATTCTAAGTGAGTTTGAGTCCCTGGATTCTTCCTTCCACCTTGGCTGAATTGATCGCTTTGCCCAAACCTTCCATCATGAGAATGAAGAGGAAGGGGGAGAGAAGATCTCCTTGCCTAAGACCTCTTGATGGCTTGAAGGTTCTGGATGGAGAGCCATTAAGAAGGATTGAACAACTAGTTGTGGTAACTAGGGCCATGACCCATCTTATCCAGTTGTGGTCAAAGCCATACACTTTAAGAACTTCCCTGATGTATGACCAGCTTAGCTTATCATAAGATTTTACTATGTCAAGCTATATTATCATACCTGCTTGCTTATTAGTCTTGAGGGAATGAACCACTTCGTCAGCTTGAATGATATTATTGAGTATTTGTCTACCTTCCATATATCCAGTCTGCTCCTCTGACACGAGCATTGGGAGTAGGGGTTTGAGTCTGTTAGCAATAACTTTGGAAATGATTTTATACACCACATTGCACAAGGCTATGGGTCTAAAACTGTCTAGTGTCATGGATTTTTCCTGTTTAGGGATTAAGGCTATGAAGGAAGCATTAAGTGATTTTAGAACTGTTCTTGATTTTCTCAAATCCTCCACCACATCAAGAATATCATGTTTGATTGTTTCCCAGCATGTTTTGAAGAGGTGTACACTGAAAACATCCGGACGTGTAGCCTTCCCATTGTGCATCTCTTTGATTAATTCTTTGACCTCTTCTTCCGTCACTGGCCTCTTGAGATTATAATTATCTTCCATGGTAACCAGGTTTGGAATATGTTGAGTGAACCTTTTAATAAATTGAGATCTTTCTACAATGGTCTCCTCTACTATGCTTTGAAAATGTTGTACCAGAATAGATTCCATTTCTTTGTGAGTATTCAGCTCTTTCCCTTGAGGATCTCTTAGTTTTGTGATCCGATTATGTGCCCTGTGTTCCATGGTAGACTTGTGAAAGAACCTAGTATTTCTTTCCCTTTCTTTAATCCATTGAACTCTTGATTTCTATCTCCAAAAGGTTTCCTCCTGCTAGCATCTGTTGTCCCATTCTTGTTGAAGAGAGTCCACTTGCATTTTCCTTTCCTCCGTGAAGCCTTCTATGATGAGAATTTGGTTGGTTTCCTGTAATTTTTTTCCACTTCTCATTTGGCTTTAAAAATATTTCCAAACTCATTTTTGTTCCATTCTTTAAGCCTTAGCTTGATGTGTTTGAGTCTCTATTGTAGGAGGAACATTTTTGTGCCTTGAGTGGTCATGTCTTCCACCCACCATTTTCCGATACTAGTGATGAAGTCAAGATTAGTGAGCCAAACATTTTCAGACCTGAAAGGTCTATTCCTAGGAGTGCCAATGAATGAAGCTTCTAGCTGAATGGGCCCGTGGTCCAAGCCTTCGAAAGGGAGGATCAAAGCTGTCATGATACGGCTAGTGAGAAGGAGGTCCTCTGAGATTATGAATCTCTCTAGTTTCGAGGCAACTTCAGAAGCTCCTTCTCTCTTGTTATTCCATGTGTAGGTATCATTTATTGTTTCCATATCCACCAGTCTCATGATGTTTAGGAAGTTCTGGAAGGAACTTGAGTCTCTTCCAAGTGTTCTGGTCCCTCCTTTTTTCTTTGTGCGTCTCGTCCCTCGTTTTTTCTTTGTGAGATATTTGATCATGTTGAAGTCCCCTACCAGAATCCAGGGCATTACTGGGTGTCTCTCTCTCAGCTCATCCAGTGAGGTGAGGAGCTTGAGTTTGTCTTCAAGATGTTGAGGACCATAGACATGTGTGATCATGTAACATTCCTTGTCCCCCAAAGGTTGGATAACCATTGAAAGGTGGTTTCTGGATGCCTTAGCATCTAGGATTCCAAATTTTTGAGGGTTCCATAGAGTGAGAATTCCTCCCACTATATTATTTTCTTTGAATTCTAGGTACTCATATTTTATAAGCCATTTTCTATGAGTTTCTCTGATTTGGTCTATAGAGCATTTTGTTTCCTATATAAACACCATATCTAGTTTTTCTTCTTTTATTCTGTTACTGAGATTTCTTTGTTTTCTTTTACTTCCTAGAACTCTAATGTTCCAGGTTGTAAGCTTCATAATGATGGGTTTTTAAAAGAGTAATTGGTGAGATATTTAATCTTACCTGAATTAATCATGAGTTTCCCACACTCTGTCAGCAGTTCATTCTGTCTCTTCTTTCCTCTTTTCTTGCCTGGGTTTTTGGTGGAGTGTCCTAGTGTTATCTCCATTGATTTAGCCCCTCTGTTCTCTTGGCTGTCATGGTTCCTTTTAACTCCTGTAGCCTTTGTTTGAGAACTTTAGAGGAATAGCTGTTGTACTTTGTCAAAATCCTCTTGTGGTAAAGAGTCAATCCCTTTGTTGGTTCCCTACTCTAGAAACTTTTCGAGATCAAGATTCTCCCTCTCAAGAATCTCCTATAGGTTGTGGTCCTCCGTACCACCTTCATTTGGGGTCATCGGATGGTCCCTGCCAAGTTCCATAGTGGTTGGTAGGTCCTCCTTTTGTTCATTATTTTCCTGTATGATTTCCATGCTATCCTCTTTTTCCCTCTCTGCATGATTTTCCTCCAGTTCCTTGCTCATTCCATTCTTTATACCTTCTTCTTCTAAAATCTTGAAATTGTTATGACTTGGTAGCTTGTTCTCTCTAGGTTTATTTTGGTACTTTTTCCCCCTCCTTTCCCTCTGCCTCCCACTTTGGTGAAACCTTCATGGTCTTTTCCTATGTTAGTTTTCAAGTTGTCCTCCCTTTTGTTGAGTGGGAATTCTCTGAAGAGGTGCCCATGTTCATGACATTTATGCCATCTGAATGGGATGTGTTCATAGTCGACCGCCTGTACCCATTCATCATCATATACTTCCAGGATGACTTCATCTGGGAGTGCTCCCAATAAGTCCATTTATACACATATGCGGGCGAAGGGGGTATATTTACCTCACAGAGTCGCCTCTGATATCTTTATAAAATGACCTAATTTATTGCCGATAGCTTTTAAGGATGAAGGAAGTGAATAATCTAAAGGTAAGGAGTATAATCTAATCTATACCGAGACTGATGTGAACATTTCTCGCTCCGGGAAAAAGTTCATCACCCAAGGTCACATGTAAAGGCCTACGACAACATAGAAGTAGGGTCCTCCTTCGAATACTCTATCCTTGTCCTCTAGGTTACTGAAAACCACTATGCAAAACCCCTTAGACCCAAGATGTAGATTTATTTCTCCCTTTGGTTTCCATTTGTTTGTTATCCATGTGTACAACGCTTTCTCCATGGACCATATACCCATAACCTTACATATGACCGCGTAAGTCGCCATGTGATCTATGTGCACCTGTAGTGCAAGATCATTTAAGACCACCCGGGGTTTAATGTTTGTCTTGGGCTTGCAGGGTCCTGTCATAGATATGTTCTGAGTTCTCTGATTGTTGTCTCCTGATTTCATTTCCCTCCTCACTTCCTCATTGATCCCTTCCTTTTCAAGGGATTTGCTGCTTCCAGATTTTGAGTGCCAATTATCTTTGTCTTTGCCTCCATTGGTTTCCGGAAATTGTTCAGACTCACCTCCTTGCTTCTGATTGAAACCACGTTACTCTAGGAGGGAGTGGAGCTCCCCCTTCTGTGCTTCTCCATAGTTACCAGCTCGTTCCTGTCGCTCCCTGTTCAAAACCCTAGTCCCCTTATTAAGCTAGTCTCCCCTCAGTGCTCTACAAGAAATCCATTTCAAACAATCATAATATATTTATTAATATGCACAACTATATTTAATTAAAATATAGCACAATTAACATTGGTTGATGTACCATATAGTTAAAATCACAATCCACTTGCACAACCATATCTATTAATATGCACAATTATATCTAATTAAAATATTTATACAATTATATTAATAATATATTTATTAATATGCACAATTATATTTAATTAAAATATGCACAATTAACATTGGTTGATGTACCATATAGTTAAAATCACAATCCACTTGCACAACCATATCTATTAATATGCACAATTATATCTAATTAAAATATTTATACAATTATATTAATAATATATTTATTAATATGCACAATTATATTTAATTAAATGTGTATAACTATATTTAATTACAATATGCACAATTATATTTAATTAAAATATTAATGTGGTTGATATACCAGCACA
>APFE030456004.1:1891-16437 GCA_000404065.3 Pinus taeda | reverse complement strand
TGTGTGGGCGCTTAACGGCCTTGAAGTGTGTGCACTAGGGGTACGCACCCAATGAATGGGTATCCTGCGGGTATGTACACACTTTATATAAGACATGCCTGCGTGTACGCACCTTTTGAATGGTGTGCCTGCGTACTCCTTATTTTCTTCAATATTTGAGAGCTGTTCATCAGTGTTTGCTACTGACCTGTTGACAGTGATCCATCACCTGTATGGGTTGCTATCAAGGACAACACTTTAGCCATAATGCCAACAACCTCTCCAACCTTTATCCATTTTGATTTTAAGGAATTATACCTTTGAACCCCACTTGAATATAATCAATACTTCCCCTTTTTGATGTCCTTGTTCTTCTGTCAAGTATAGTGTCTTTCTGAAGACATCAAGGAATTATGGAGAAAAGTCTTCAATAGATGGACTTTAAATATTCTCCTTGATATCAAATCAAAGGATGATCATACAACCTTAAATTCTCAACATTAACAACAACATAGATTTGCATATATGAAGGCAAATCTAGCTTGAAGGCATTCTTACCAATCTTTTCCAAAATTCTAAATGGACCATATCTAATTTGTTTTAGATTTTTACCTTCTCCTTGGAGCCTCTCTTTGTTAATGTGAAGCCAAACTTCATCACCAACTTGGAACTTGTGATTTTGACGATGCTTTTCATTCCTTGCTTTGTACTTTCCTTGGCTTGTCTCAAGCTATTCTTGAACCTTTTGGTGTACTAATTGTATGTGTTCAATGAACTTTCTTGCTTTGTGTGTGTCGCTATGACCTTCAATAGAAAAATATTTTCCAAAAATAAAATCCAAAGGATATTTAGGAAAGTATCCCATGCATGCCTCAAAAGGTGAATTTTGAGTGGAAGAGTGTCTGGCTTGGTTGTAAGCATGCTGAATATAGTGCAACTATTCATCCCACAACTTAGTATGCTTGTTGCAATACCCACACAGAAGATGTATCATTGTTTTGTTCACTACCTCTATTTGACCATATGTTTGTGGTTGAAAGGTTGTGCTATTTTTAAATTTCATGTCCGTGAATCCCCACAAGTTTGACCAAAAATTTCCCACAAAGCGAGAGTGTTGATCTCTAACAATGGATGTGGGCAATCCAAAATTCACCAAAACATTCTGAAAGAATAAATGAGCAGTTTGTTCAGTTGTAACTTTCTTTTTACATGGCATCAAAATACACATTTTGTTGAACCTATCCAAAACTACATACAAATAATCATGACCTCTTTTTAGCAATGGAAGACCTCCTACAAAATCCATAGAAACACTCGCCCACGGTCATGAAGGAAATATAAGCGGTGTGTACAATCCTAACTTCCTATTATTAGGCTTACTAATTGCACATAATTAACATCACTTAATATAACGAGACACACTTTCAAGCATACAAGGCCAATAACAATACCTTTGTAGATGTCCCATCTTCTTACATACAACGAAATGACCAGCAATAAGAGAAGGATGTGCCTCTCTTATGATGTTAACTCTTTCTCCCTTCGAAATACAAAGCTTGTCAAGATGGTACAACAAGTTATCATGCAAATGATAATCCAATTCCTCTACTTGGTTACCTTGACTCAATTTTACATAAAAATCTTGAAAGTCATTATCTAATGCATATTTCTCAATACAAATTTTATGTAAAACATAATTATGCTTGAGTAAATTAGTTGCACTAACAATCGACCTAGAAAGCATATCAACAACTTTATTGTAGATATCTTTCTTATACCTGATTACCAAGTGCAATTTTTGAAGGAAACCCATCCAATGGAAGTTCCTTTGTCACTGCAACTTAAACACTTTATCATTGAAACTTTTTTAATGAAAAAAATGGGGTTACCACATTGAAAAAAGAATATGCCCGTGGCATAGTTACATACAACAACCTGAAACTTAAATTACTATCTCAAGTTTGGAAAAACAGTATAAAGGTTGAACTGATATTTTGTTTTAAAACATAAAATGCCTCTCGTTGTTTGCCTCCCCACTGGAATACCTTTTGCACAATTGCTAGTGAATGAAAATGAACTACGATAGAAGAAAAATTAACAAAATTTCTCCTCCAACATTGGGCTGTTCCCAGAAAACCTCTTATCCAAATGACTATCTTGAGCCTGCCTGCGGAAATTGCGAGCAGAGCAAAGGTGTCTGTGGCTTCATGGTGTTATCCTCCACAATGTCACAAGGATGAGAAAGGAGATCAATAGAGGTAACCTCAAACCACTTAGCATTCAAAAGCTAGTCTTACTAAACCAAAGAGGGCTCTCTCTATGAGCTCATAGTCAATGATGACTGGAGTGGGAAAAAATGTTAGGCTAGTTATTACAGCACTAGGGTTTTGCAGATTTAGGGTTTGCTAGATCAGAGGTACAAATCAGGGAACTAGGTCAGGACTTCAAAGGTTCAGTTTCATGAGATATAAAGGAGCAAGGTAGGCATGCTTTTGTGATAGCTTTGGATTTGGTCGATATAGTGTAGGGATGAATAGGTAAGAAAATCAAGATGAGCATGTGTACCATGAACTAATTTGTGAGAAGACTAAGCACATAAAATGAGATTCCTAGCAAAACATATCTTAATTACAAGAATTCTATTCAATACCTCTTAGGAAAATCACTGGAAAGCATGGATATGGAAAGGAAACTAATTTATCATTCATATAAATGTTTAACAGGAGAACAAAAATACCACAAACTCACACCACAAGAATTACTGAATAATAACAAAAACTTGGCCTTTGATTTCCTGTAAAAATATGATGAAGTTCAAGCTAGAAGTTTTCCACTCTCTCATGTCCAACCCTCAATCTGACTAAAAAGTAGATACATAGAGACCAAGAAACAACTTCCCCACTCTCAGTGGTCAAATCCCTCAGTGTAGGAACTAATCACAACAATATCCAAGAAGACCTAATGACTAGGGAGGTTAACAAACTCTCCTCAAAATAGAAAAAAGGATACATTTGACTTTTAACCACCAATAATGATGATGAATCTACATCAAAATGACTCTAATAAGAAATATTTACCATCATTTACATCAATTAAACTTACCAAATGAGGAATTATATCATAAAATCCAAGTTTGACAGAAGAAAATTTGAAATTTAGACAAACAGGAAAAAAGCACAGCGCCACCTGCAAAAGCACAATGCCATCAGGCATAAGCACAATGCCAAATTCGAGGAGGTTTTTGAAGGCCTTTCACTACTCCAAATCTAGCTCTGAATATACCAATGGAAATATTTGTATGTCTAGTTTTCATTAGACACCTCAAGAAAGAAAAATGGAAACTTCAAGACCAAGAAAAACCCATTGTCCAACAACTACTCCAAAAGCACAGTATCTAGTCTAGTAAGGTGGCAGAAAGTGGTTTTTTGACCTGTTTTTGGGCATTTTATTCAGACCTATTTGCTCGCAAGGAACCAAATGTGGATAAATGGAATGTATAGGTCATTATCTATCCATACATATAAATTTTTTGGCATTTGGAGGTCTAAGGAAAAATCATAGTGCCAAGGCGCTGCACGTTTGGCTGAACTGTTCTTCCTAATTATGCCAAAAGTCACAAAAACTCAAAATTGTTCAAAAATTATTCAAAATTGTTTCAATTTTGATCCATGACGCTCTGAAATGAAATGTCAAGAAATGAGGGAGGCCTAAGGTAGCAAGTCAATTTTATCTTTCTCTTTTTTCCTCCTTCGGGTTTTCCCTAACTTCTTTTCCAGCTGCTTGATTCTAACTTGGGAGAAGTTGTTTATAATACAAAAATGCATGGCCATATGCCTCTAAAGTTTAGTGGATCTTTTGGCTCTCTTTAGGAGCTTTTCCAAGTGGAAATTTACTCTATCAAGCCAATTTTCCATATTTTCCTCAAAAACCTCTTCAATGGACTTGTAAATGTTTTGTTGCCTCGGTTGAGAGGATGTTTAAGTGATTTTCTCTTATTTCCTCTTAAAAAATCTTGTCTTAGGCCTTCTGGGCTTCAACTAGAAACCAGTGGCTTCAATATCTTCCAAGTTTATCAATGTTTTAGCTTTGGCACCATCCTTCTCCAAATCTGCTTTAGATTTATCAAGCAAAAGTTGCTTGACTTTGTGCTTATTGTTTTCTTACTGAAAGAAATAAATAAAAAAATATACCTTGGACAACCTACTCTTCAGCTCTATAATCTCATCCTCTTTCTCCTAGATAATATGCTCTAGATATTTTACCTCCTCATGCACTTCTAAATATGCCATATTCGTGTCAAAATGAAATTGTGCTTCTTCATCCAATGGCGTCTCATGCTATTGTGATGATGTAGGCTTGGCCCTCTGGAAAAAGCACAAGACTTTTCCCTCTTGTGTAGGTCTTGGTAACTTCTTCCCTGGGAGTTCCTGTGATAGGTTTTCTTATGGAAGCCACCTCTTGTTGTGATGGAGAAGACAAAGGAGTAGAATGACTACTTGATTGAGCTAGAGAAGGCAATAAAGATGTTGAATAGATGAAACCATCCCAAGACAAATTGATTTGTGCCAGAGGATGGAAAACCAAGATCTTCACCAAGCCATGATGAAACAAACTAACATGATGATCTTCTCCCAACTTATGCACCTTCTCTGCCATCTTAATGATGTTTTTGTAAAGGTAATGAGGTAGGTTGAGAAATTTTACACTGGTGAAATGCATCAAAAGCCTCATATGGTACTAATACAATCTTGAGAATCTACCCTCACATGTAAAATACTTCATGATAATTTTCATGAGAGGGGCATACTTGTCCAGTAGATGTCTAAAAGGGAAGATATGCTTTGGAGTGGTTTTATATGGAGGTTCCAGACACATCTTGTAATTCTCAAGGTCGAGGTCTCTTTTTGTACCAAAGTTATCCAATGTTTGATATCCTTGTAGTTGTATCAATGGTATTTTCTAAAATATTGAACACGACTCCATCAATGGTCACCTTATCCCTGCTCAAACTAGTGGCAAAAGTGCTAGTGAGTTTGTCATTAAAACCAAGCTCTTCAATCCTTTGGCAAAAGGCAAGGCAACCAACATCCTGGAAGGATTTCTTGAGGAAAGGAGAAGGCATGATGTCATGTATTAAAGTTGGCTCGTACCTTTTTACCATACCTCCCTTATGCTTCCTCTTCTCAGTAGTCTCAGAATCCATAGCAAACCCTCACTCAATGGGAGAGGAAATTAGGGTTTGGTGTAGGGAAAAATAGGGGATTTGAATTTTTTGAAATTGAGGGAGATGAAGGGGTTTAAGGGTCCCTAAATTCTTGGTAAAATTATGGGGGGTAGGGATATATGTTATGGAGTGAGGGGAAGTGGAATGTTTGGGTTTGAGTGATGGGAAGGGATGCAAAACTAGGAAAAATAGTCCTAGTCTAGAAATGCATAGTAGGGACTAGGGTTTGTGAGGAAAAGTGATAAAATGAGGAATTTGATGAGGAAAAGTGTGGGAGATGGTGTATGAAAAGTGTAGGAGGGCATATGAGTTCAAAATTAATGTTTTTTCTCATCAAAGAGACCAGATCAACAATGAAACTAAAAGCGTGGCAAACCCTAGGAGAGGGAGTTTTTGAAAGCTTTTAAAGCATGAAATAAAATACTAAAAATTTGAATCAAAGGCTAGGTAGGTCCAATTACTTTCCATTGCTGTGTTTGAACCTAATGTTGATGAAGAAACCACTGGAATGAAGTTTTCCCCCTTGAAGAAAACACAACACCTCTAGCAAAAGCGCAACGCAATGAATGATGAGGAAATTTAGGAGAAAAAAATTGTTGTTCTGAGGGTGAAAGAGATATTTGAAAGTGAAGACATGTTTTTTTCAAATGAAATGAGCAAATGAGAAGCTATTTTGGTGTTTTGTGGCTTTGGAAATTGATTTTCTCCTTTGATGGTGTAGTGGCCCCACCATGTCCTTTCACATTTTATTTTGAAACTATAGCTTTAGAACCATTAGGATATATTACATCATAATGGAGATAAAAAACACTTAAGAACCTTCATTGAATATTTTTCCCTATAAATACTGCAAATGATGATTTTGGTGGTGAAATGATTTATTTTCGTGCTTTTAACCCTGTGACCTAGTGATGATACTATATGAATGAATGAGTTGAATGATGACATGATGAATATGACACCATTTCAACAAGCGATGACCTAACCATGTTGATACCCATTGATGATAAATGTGAAAGGAGTAGTGATGACCCACCTAACCTAACTAGTGACCAAATTTGTATTGAAAACCTATTTGAAACGATTAAAATTTTCAGTGGGACCCTATCAAAAACTTTGTAAGAGCATATTTGATCACTGGTTACTGATAAGACTGACAGACCTAAGAACGAGGATGTATAATTCCTTCACATGTGTCTATAGGAATGGAGTCAATACCACCACAGGCTGTTATGACTTCAATCTTGGAGAGGTCTAGCTTCAACTCACCTTCTCCATGTCCTAGATAGACTTCCAAAAAGCCCTTGGGAACCTGAACGCACTTGGAAGAACCAATTTCATGGCTCAAGTACATAAAAAAAGTTTTATCCAACATATACTTTTACATATTCAGAAACAAATGTTCTTGACATATGACATCAAGTATTTGTTTCTCGCACATGACATGTTCATAATGAATTTTTTTGAAAATGAAAATGTCATCCAAATAGGCTATCCTATCTAGAAATGGCTTCAACACATCTTTCTTCATATGCGTAAAAGTAGTTGGAGCATGGAAAAGACTGAAAATCATAAGAAGCCATTCAAACAAAACTTCCCTGGTTTTGAATGTCATCTTTCCTATATTTCCTTCAACAACTCTACTTTGATGAAAACCACTTCTTGAATCCCTTTCAAGGAAATGCTTACCATTCTTCTCAAGCGCCAAACCAAGAGGTGCACCACACTGTAAAGGAGTAGGCCGAATGATCCTTTTATTAAAAAATACTTGGATTTGCTTCTTAATTTCTGCGCTTTCCATCATTGACATCCTATACATGCCAATTTTAGGAAGAAGACGCTTTTGCTACAACTTTAACTCAAGTTGGATTCCCCCTTGGGAAGTAATCCCTTTGATTCCTGAAACATTTCATCTGATTGGTTAAAAACTTCAACCAAACTGGTTTTCAAATTCAAATTACAACCATCAAATGCTTCATAATCAATATCATTCTCGGATTTGATCATGAGAAACACAAAATTCTTGCTCGAATTCACTCATCTTTTCATCTTCCCTACATTAACAAGTGAAATATTTGTTTTTTTCTATGAGCTCTCACAATATATTTTACTCCATTTTTGAATATGTGATATGCATTTTCGTGTCAATGGCAAGTATCTTTTTTGTCATAAAGGTATGGGCTGCCCAAGTTATGCCACAGATATCTAACAACACAACATCAAGCTCCACTTCATCTATGAATTTTATAGTGATTACGGATTTTAGTTTACACTTTCTCATAACCTGGAATTGTGCATTGTCAGATACCTATCCAGGTGGATACAGTTTATGATGTGGAACAATTTCCATATTTAAACTCTTGATAATGTTTTCAGAGATAAGATTGGATTGACAGCCACTATTGAACAACGTATCAATCTTGTTATGTTTTGATATCACCCTTATGTGAAACAATTCTATTCTCCTCTTTTCATTTGGAGTTTCATTCTGTGAGTTTGAAGAACTAGTGTTGGAAATGGATTCTTTTCCTTTTAACCCCATGGCTGTGATTTTAGTTTCATCCCCTGAATCAAATCCCAAATCCAGTTGAGTTGTTGTAGTTGTCTTTTGTTTTCCCTTGTTGTTGTTTCTTTTTGGTTTCATTTCGGGATGAAGCTTCTAATAGTGAGCTTTATGGTGACCCTCTATAGAACGATGTTTACATATTTTTTTCTCTCCTTCCTTTTTAATGGATGAATTTTCCTTTCCTTCGAAACCCTTTTATTTCTCTTTACCCTTAAATATATTTTTACTACCTTCTTCTAGGTTGTTTTTCCCTATTGCCTCAAGATGAGTGGCTTGCACAGACACATCATCTATATTATTGGGTTTAAACATTAAGATAATATGCCTAAGGTAACAACATAAGCCCCCTATGTACTTCAACAAAGTGTCATGTGATTGCAAATCTACACCTAACATTAGAGACCTTTCCTTAAATTCTTGGGTGTAATATTGCAGATTTTACCTTTAAGCTATCTACAATTCTACCAATTCATGATGGATTTATGCATATAAGCTAGAGGGTAGAATTGTATTTTAATTGCAGCAATGAAATCATTCCAAGAAATTGAGATCTTATCATGTTTTTTTATTTCCTCTCAGGTCTTTGATTCCCAACATACTAGTGTTGCACCCTCCATTCTCAAGGAAGCTAACTGAATCTTTATGTCATCCTTTTGAAGGTTTTGAATCCTGCAATAGACCTCCAAATCACGAATCCAATTATCAATCTTCTCTGCGTTCACTTCACCATTATACATGGGCAACTTGAATTTAACATCAATTTTTAGAAAAGGTGATTTACTAGTTCCTTTTGAAGAATGATGATGAGTATGAGTAAGGGTTGTATTAGTAGAATAGCATGAATATGCTTGTGAAGAAGAAGATGAAGAAGATAGTGGAGAGGGTGGAGGTTTGTCTCCATTTCCATTACCTCCTCCTAAAGAGCCTTCTCCTTTGGGAGGTTTAGAAATTTCTCCTTGCAACCTATTATTCCTCTCTTCATAGAGGACCTTAACCATCTCTGTCGTATCTAAGAAAGCCTTTCTGAAGATATCCTCATCTTCTATCATGTTTGTAGGTTCTCCCTCATGGGACATGATCTCTGGAGTCTCAAATAAAACTTGAGGTTGAACTGGTGTTGAATATTGTGGCAACCTTGCTCTTCTTCCCCTTTACCCAACTTTAGGGCTTCCAACCATCTTTCCTTCACCTCTTTTGGGTTTTAAGCTTATAAGCATGATATAAACTTGCAAACAATTAAATCCTTCTTTCACAAAGAAAATCTAGTGCTCTGATACCAAATTGATCCAATTTAGAATATTAGTTTACAGTTCTAAGATCTTCCTCAGATTATAAACAAAATGCTTTCATTTTGCTTAAGGATTCATGAATTTTTGCAAGTGAAATGAAGAGTTTTTATGTTAATTTTGTGAGCAATTTAACATAAATCAGAAACTAAACAACAACATAAACATGTATAGAACATCATCAAAAATAAATTACAACAAGCGCATGATAATCGAGTTCACCCATCCTAGACTATGTCTCCTTGGTCTAGCTTCCAATGGCTTGGGCCTCTCTATTATGCTCAAAAGTGTAAAAATTTGTGTTTACAATGCTCAAATGCTTTTGAAACCTACGCCAATCAATCCAAAATACTAAAAAAATGGCTATCTAGCCTCTTTTTGCAACAAATTTGCTATAAAACTGAAGAAGTTATGACTTCTCCTAGTTTTTCCACTGTTCATTCCACAAATTTCTCCACATCTTATAGGAACCCATAATTTCGCTCCAAAAATCTGCTAACCAAGTGAGAATTTTGGCGCACGACAAGCCATAATATGTTGACACTGACTGTCCATCACAAATCAAAATTGGAAAGGACCGACGAGCTTAATGTTTTTGTACGTGGAAGGCGATTGTGCAATTGCGATGTCGCGGACCCAACAACACTATAAACTATAATTGATGAACCTGTCGCATCCATAACTTATCGCAAATCGCAATTTAGTTGTGCCTTGATAGGTAATCATAATGTGGGCCTTTCTTGCAATTGTGATATCTTATCGCAACCCAAACCTACTCAGGCTGATTTTATATAATGCCTTCCCTTCTCCGATGTGTAATTGCGATCTATCACATCACACCTTGAGTCGATTCTTGAAAGCCTTCTCACCTACCTTATCACATCGTAACCCTTCGTTGCTTGGGGGCTGACTTTTAACGCTGACCTGCCAGTGATTGCGACTTGAAAAATGTGGGGCCCAATGGTGGCTTTCCACTTCGTGCCTCCTCATTTACGGAAGGAACTTGCCATATCATCTAATCCTACCATGTCAGCAAGTCAAACCTGAACTTTGACTTTCTCTAACTTCTACATACGAGCTTGGATTTGAGTGTTGTTCACACTATTGGAATCAGAATGACGAGCGCTTTGATCTAAAGCTAAGCTTAACAAGATTATGATACTTTGAGTTTTGAACACCTAATCAGTGTTATAGGTGGAATCTAGGGGATAATTCAATCCAAAGCCAATGTGCATCCTGAATAAAAGGAAGATCATGCTTCAAAATTGGGTAATAAAGCAAGTCAAGGTGTAGTGGAGGCACTTTGGACCAAATAAAGCCACTTGAGAAATGAATTAATGGATGAGGGTATCATACCCACTTTTGTTTGCTGGTTAAGAAAATCTACATATGAATGAAAATCAATGTAAAACACTCTATAGATAAAGTTCACAGTGAAATTTTGTGCACGGTATAGAGCATGGTTTCCCTTGTGTTCAGGTATAGAACACCAAGAATGTTTTTCCTCTAAAGGGGTTGGGCTTGTGAAAAATCGTTTTGCTATCTCTATTGAAATTATCCTTACGAGTTTTAAAATCATGTAATTATTGTGGAAATGTAAACATAATGACTTGTAGTGAGTAGTGGACACATATACAAAGTTTTGAGGAGGAGTTGTTAAGGAATTTGGATAAGTAAAGGTTGTGCATTAATTCCCACCATCCTTTTACTGAGTTTAATGGCCCACGTGGTAGACAAGGAGGTGGAGTATGGGATTATTGAGTAGAGGACAAGCCCATACCCCATATTTCATGCCTTGTGGAATTCACTGTGAGATCAATGTGCAAGAGGCCACGAGGGGTTCAGTGGAGAAAAGGGCCAATGAGAAAAGAAGAAGGGGCATTTTCATTGAGAGGAGATGAATGCTAATAATGATTGGAAAGAGCAGAGAAGATGTAATATTCCTAATTAGCTATGGCTAATTGGAATATTCGATTTTGTTCGATTTTTGCCTTCTATAGTTATTTGTAAATAAAAAGTGAGGAAGGGGGAACATAACTCACTTTAGAATAAAAAGTCACTTCCTAGGTAGCACAACATTGTGACTTAAGGGGGGACTAAGGACGCCAAAGGGGGATGCAGAAATGGGGCCCACACAGACACATGGAGGGACTGTGCAGGAGGGAAGGAACACATGGCAAGAAGTGGATCACGCAGGAGAAAGTGAGCCTAGGGATTGTGAGAGGCAGAGGCTATAAAATAGAGAGGAACCCCCTCATTTGGGATCATTCTAGTTATGAGCATTTGTGATAGTCATTTCGACTTAGAGCACGCTGGTTGTTCAGCTAGTTTGCAGCAATGTTTAGTGCATTGAGTGTCTCCATTCGGAGATCTCACCCTTAGCCCCGGGGGACTTCGAGTGCCTACTCGGGCAAGGTATTTCCATTGGCTTTCTGGCAGTATTTTCATCAGCATTTCAGCAGCAGTTTCATCAGCATTCTAGCAATAGTTTCATCAGCATTCCAGCAACAATTGCGCATAACTCCAAGGGGGTGATTTTCGGGGGTTGGCCATTTCAGAAAATCTTTCTAGGTTTTTCTGGGTTTCCTAAGTAGAGTCCAATTCCAGTGTTTCAGCCTTCTCTGAGGAGGGGGGCATCCCCAAATCCTCATTTGATTTCTAGCAGCAACAATAGCACGACAGTTTTCCAGTAGCTGGGATGCAGATCAGTATGAAGACATTCCAGGAAAGCTTTATGGGTTTTTCTAGGTTTCTTGAGTAGAGCTAGAATGCAAAGTTTCAGATTTTTTCGAGGAGGGGAGCAACCCCAAATTGTCATTTTTTTCCTAGTAGCAATAACAGCACAACAGCGACATCCACGTAGAGAGGCCATTCTTGTCATTCTGAGAGTATTTCTTCACTTTCCTTGTGCAAGTAGAGGTGCCATCTGTCTTATCACCTCTTGTACTCATTTTATTGCTCAGTATAATAAAATGGCTTAGCACTTTCTCACTGCATTTCTTGTATCTACTTATATTTCCGGTTTACATTATTATATGTTGTTTCACTGCCATTTTATCACTTCTAGGTTATTATATCATTTGCATATATTTGGTTGGAGTTTTTGTTTAGGTTTGTGGTATATTCTGGGTTAGGAATATTATAGTTCTATTAGAGCATAGATCTGGCTTAGCCTGTGGAGCTAGAAATCTATGACACCGAGGGAAAAATCCTATATCCGTTACAGAGGTAAGAGATACAAAGACACCGGGCATAGGTTGGAGAATACCTATGGAGAGGGAGATTTTGTTCCTGTGGCAGACGTAGAATAAGAGGAACTTGTGGTAGATACAGAATAGAGAGAGCCAGTAGTGGACGCAGAGCAGATGGCAGATGAGGATGGGAAGAGATTTGCGGATATGCACCTCAAATCAGTGCAGGATCTGTCGAGGCAGATTGAGGTGATGGGGTAGAGATTCATGGCAGTAGAGGCTAGACAGCAAGAAAGCCCACAAGTTTTTAAGATCGGTGAGGGATAAGGTGCATCCCATCACTTGCCAGAGCAGCGTGATACTGTACAACAGGGGACCTCACATGCCCCTACATGCGCTAACATGCCCACCTTCTTAGGAGCAAACATGGGGGCCGCAACCCAGCAGGAGGAAGAGCCCGGGCATATGGGCAATTATTTTGCAGAGTACCAGGCCTATGGGTAGGATTTTAGGGAAGCCCTCTCATTCAGAGATTTTGTTCAGCTCCAGCGGGATAGCAAACCCTGCGATCATCACGGAAGGTACCAGCATTACCATGATGGCGACACCCACCATGCAACGAGCAGATTCCACTTGCCTACGTTTGATGGCTCATCAAACAGTTCTGCAAAGTCTTGGGTGGAGAAGCTGGATATTTATTTCTAGCTTAACCAGATGTCAAAGGTAGAGGCCGTCAAGGTGGCAACGTTGCATTTGGATGGCAAGGCCTAGGATTGGTGGTTTCATGGGATAATTACATTAGGGCACTCCACAGTGACGTCATATGCTGAGTTTACCGAGAGACTGATGGAGCAATTTGATTAGAGAGATCTAGAGCAGCATTTCATTAAGTTGATGAGGCTTAAATAGACAGGGAGCCCAGAGACCTGCATTGCAGATTTCTTGAGGGTCTCCATGATGGTGCCAGACCTCTCCACGGCACGAAGGGTCTATATGTATGTTGAGGGGCTAGCAGAGCCACTTCGGGATCTAGTCTGATCCACTAGACCAGCTATGCTCCAGGACGCTATCAGCAAGACCCAGGACTTACAGGATGTCTTACCCAGGAACTGAACACCTTACCCCCAGAGATAGACTTTCCAATCTAAGGGGAAGGATGTGAGGATTCCACTTCCAAAGAGGAATCCAGGATGAGTGCAGCTTGACGACGATGCCAGGAGGGAGCTAAAGAAGAAGTGGTTGTGCTTCACCTATCAGGAGCCATGGGCACTAGGACATAGATGTGCTGCTGGCAAAGCACATTTTATTGAGGTCTTATCTGAGTGCAGTGGAGAAGAGGATGACGAGGAGGATGTGGAGGCAGGAGATAGCCATTCCATATAGGGACCTTTGCCACCTCCACAACCAGCAGCAGGTGGTGCATCGTTTGCACCCACCAGAGGGGCCCTTACAGTGTTGCAAGGAGTTCCCAAGTATCTGATGCTACGTGTACGAGGGACAGTACGTGGCCAACACGTATCAGTTTTGGTTGACAGTGGGGCAACCCACAACTTCATCGATGCACAGATGGTTGAGCGGAGAGGTATTCAGACAGAGAGCTTCGATGGGTTTTTGGTATTGGTCCCAGGAGATCAGACCATGATGTGTGCTCGTTATGTTCCAGAGCTTTCAGTGACGATGGGCACCTACACACTAACTGACCACCTTTTCGTGGTCGATATTACGGACACCAACATGATACTAGGTGTTCAGTGGCTTATCACTCTAGGGAAGTCCACAACAAATTGGAAGACCCTAGAGATGGAGTGGGATGATGAGAAGACAGGGAGGCATGAGAAGATACGGGGATAGCACACATATCTGCCTCGGACTGTCTTGGCTCATCGGATGGAGGCAGTCTTCTGAAAGGGAGACATAGAGTGGGCAGTGGAGCTTTGTGCATCAGAGGCAAGAACTACAGGGCAGATGGTACACCTAGAGATACAGTCTATCCATAATCGGTATGCCATAGTGTTTGGGGAGATTCCACCAGGACAACCACTAGATCAGGGGTTTGAGCACACCATCGAGCTTGAGCAGGGCATACAGGTCATGATTATCACCCCTTATAGGCACCCCAAGGCCTATAGGGATGAGATTGAGTGGGCTATCTAGGAGTTGCTTGCATTGCCAGATTTCTGTAGAGCCTCTAACTTACACCTCACCATCCACTATTACCTACTATTTTTCATCACTTACCTCTCTCTTTTGCCTCATTTTCAATATAAAACCACCCAGATCATTACATTAGATGTCATTAA